>JASDQU010949412.1:34344-44372 GCA_032191745.1 Picea mariana | reverse complement strand
TTTGGTGCTCTTCGAATTCCCTTAACGATGATTCTATTCAGTTAAGATTGTTTCAATGCACCCTCACAGGGGTTTCCGCGAAATGGTATATCGAGCTACCTAGGGGGGCATAAAGAAATTTTAATCAATTTGTTTTAGTCTTCCTCAACCACTTCCAATTGTCGGATCATTACGATGTTGGCATCAAAATTTTGTCGACCTTTCGTCAGGACAAGGCCACTCATATCTTAGATCACATAGAGGAGTGACATAGACGAAAGAGGTTGATCAAGGCCTACATACCCCAGAATATTTGCTAGAGTGGTTCCTTAAATCTCTCCTACCTTATATTTTGAAGGATGTTTTGTACATCCGGGGTTACTTCTGAGGAAGAAGTGATTTTTAAATCCCAACAGTTATATATTATATATGCTCAGTCTGGGATGTTATACGATATTATTCCTAATACATCGAGGTCAAACTATGACCCTAGATAGAATCTTGGGCCTCATGTCGATAGCATTGTGGGCTCCGTCAATGTGAAATATGCAGAATTGGTGACAAGCCATTTGAAAGACTTGTCTCTAAACTAGTTTATAGGAGGGCCAACCTCATCTGTGTCCTCCAATCCCACTTAGTTGGAGGATGTACATTATTTGCAATCGCTAATCGTCCTGAATGCTAACCAACAACCAAGAGGGAATAAAAAGAAAGGACGTAATAATAATCATAGGGGTGGGAAGAATAATAATAAACCCAAGGACAATGGTAATAATGAGAAGATGAATAATAATAGTGGTGAGGGAAAGAAATAAAGGCAGAAGGTGAAGTTTTCCTGTAAGCTTTGTATAGACGATCACCTTACCCATTTGTTCCCCAAACTCATGGAAGCTGCAAGGATTTTATCTCTACTGCCTGTCATGCTGACTAATTCTTTTCCACATAACCAACACATGGCCTCGAGCTCCTCGAATGCTGAAAATGTGGGAAGTGGGATTCAAAACCCACTGATGCAAGACGATGACNGATTTTTAAATCCCAACAGTTATATATTATATATGCTCAGTCTGGCATGTTATACGATATTCTTCCTAATACATCGAGGTCAAACTATGACCCTAGATAGAATCTTGGGCCTCATGTCGATAGCATTGTGGGCTCTGTCAATGTGAAATATGCAGAATTGGTGACAAGCCATTTGAAAGACTTGTCTCTAAACTAGTTTATAGGAGGGCCAACCTCATCTGTGTCCTCCAATCCCACTTAGTTGGAGGATGTACATTCTTTGCAATCGCTAATTGTCCTGAATGCTAACCAACAACCAAGAGGGAATAAAAAGAAAGGACGTAATAATAATCGTAGGGGTGGGAAGAATAATAATAAACCCAAGGACAATGGTAATAATGAGAAGATGAATAATAATAGTGGTGAGGGAAAGAAATAAAGGAAGAAGGTGAAGTTTCCCTGTAAGCTTTGTATAGACGGTCACCTTACCCATTTGTTCCCCAAACTCGTGGAAGCTGCAAGGATTTTATCTCTACTGCCTGTCATGCTGACTAATTCTTTTCCACATAACCAACACACGGCCTCGAGCTCCTCGAATGCTGAAAATGTGGGAAGTGGGATTCAAAACCCACTGATGAAAGACGATGATTGTTTATGCATCAATATGGTTAAATATGAGGTTAATGTAGCCACTCGATCTCGCAATTATAGTTCTCCACAGCCTGTACCGAGTCTAGAGTCTCCCTATCCTCTGGAGACACCCTTACAAATTGAAAAACCAGAGCCACCACCTCATATTTCGAAAGGATTACTTAAGCTCTCTACCCACAATCATAATTATAGAGCTTCCCAAAATCTCTCTATTGTTGAGGACCTCGGTCAGAACCCTTGTGAAATGTCAGCTCAAGAGGCACTCCATACATGTCCTTCATAGAGGAATTCCTTTCTATCTACGTTAGGAGCTCTATATCCTTGTGGCTCAAAAGTTATCAAGCTTGACATCATAGATGTGAATCATCGCTTGGATTACCATGTGGCATTCCAAATTGACGTGGGCTACTCGAAGTATACCATCAAGCATACTATTGTTGATGAAGGCACTGCAACATGTGTGATTTCCCTGGTCTGTTGGAAATCCCTCGGCTCTTCAACCCTTTCTCAGTCTCTGACCATGTGGACCGCTTTTGAAAGTTGTTCCTTCCACCCTCACAATATTCTTCCTTCCTTTCTAGTCCAGTTAGGCGGGAGGACGGTAGAGGTGGATGTCGAGGTGGTTGATGTGCCCCTCGACTATAACTTGTTACTAGGATGCAATTGGACTTATGCTATGACTGCAATTGGATCGTCTGTCTTCCATACTCTTTGTTTTCCTCATGATGGGAAGATCGTCATGATCGATCAGTTGTCCTTTGTGTATTCTAGTCCTAGTACATCTATTGGACTGTTGATCCCTGTGATCGACAATTCTTAGCCGGTAACTGAGAATATCCGTGTCAGAATGTATTCATCCCTTATGGATACCTTCGACTTAATGGCACAGGTTCAACATATTTATGACATGTCCAGTAGGCCTGTTTCGTCAGAGAGGTCGGTTCCTTTCCACACTTACTATTTTAACGATCCTTCGACCCTACCTTCCTCGACGATGTCTTGTGAATTTCAGTCACATTTTGGAATGGACATGCCACTATTGGCAGTAGATATTGTGTATCAAGTTGTTCTTGAATCTTCCATCGATCTGGATCCTGTTACCTCGCAGACGGATGAGGAGGATCATGTCCTGGAGCCCATGTGGGCCACTTCATTGTCTTGTTCATGTGAGTTCCTTGATGAGACTTTGTCTTTGGATGAAGCTATCGTCGAAGTCATGAATGATTCTGACAAACCTTGGGATGATATGCATCATCTCTCTTATTTTCTCCAATATCTTGCTAGAATCAAACAAGATGACTTTAGATCTACTTTGAGTGAGATAGTCGGTCAAGCCATAGTTCCACTTTATATGCATGGAATTTATGTCGAATGGAACATGGAGCGAATATACCCTACCGTCACGATCGATATCTCTCATATCCCTGGCAAGATTGAAAATGTATACATGAATGTAGATTGTTCTCCATAAGAAATTCTTATCTACACCAAACTATTCAAGGAATTTTGAGATTATTTACTTGTTCATATTAAGAGATGCCAGGAATTGACCCTTGAATTGTTGAACATGATATTAAAAATTACTCGTATGCTAAGCCTGTTTGACAATTTCTTAGATTTGTCTATCCTAGGAAGGCCCCTGCTATTAAGGAAGAGGTAGAAAAAATGCTTATTCTTGATTTATCTACCTGGTTCCCTTGACTGAATGGGTATCCAATCCCGTTCCTGTGAATTAAAAACAAGGAACCATCCGTGTATGCATGGATTTTTCATGACATGAACAAATTCTTTCCTAAAGATAACTTCCTGACACCCTTCATCGATCAGATTCTCGATCAGTGTGCAGGAACTAAAGTTTTTTCTTTCATGGACAGATTTTCGGGGTATAACCAAATTCATATTAAACCCGAGAACCAACAAAAAACAACATTTATTTTCCCTTCGGGTACTTCCATATATCGTAAGATGACTTTCTGCCTTAAAAACGTTGGAGCAACCTTCCAACGAGCTATGACCTTTGCATTTCATGATCTCAAGAATATATTCGAATCCTATCTTGACGATATTGCTTCTCACTCCCGTAAGAGAGTAGATCACCCTAAGCACCTTCATATATTATTTGAAATATGTCACCATTATCGCATCTGGTTGAACCCTCATAAATGCATCTTTTTCATTAGGTTGGGTCGTCTTCTAGGATTTTTAGTCTCTGATACTGGAGTCATGGTAGATCCATTAAAGGTTGAGGAAATACTTTGATTTCCTCCTTCATGCACTCTTCACCAACTTCAAGGTTTACAGGGGAAAGATAACATTTTACAATGGTTTATAATAACTATGCCAATATTACTAAGGTTTTCATGCATCTCTTGAAGAAGGACACTCCTTTTATCTGGGATGAGCGAGCCCAGAAATCCTTCGATGCTTTGAATAAATCCTTAGTATCGATGCCTCTGCTGAAGTCTCCAAANTGCATTAGGTTGGGTCGTCTTCTAGGATTTTTAGTCTCTGATACTGGAGTCATGGTAGATCCATTAAAGGTTGAGGAAATACTTTGATTGCCTCCTTCATGCACTCTTCACCAACTTCAAGGTTTACAGGGGAAAGATAACATTTTAAAATGGTTTATAATGAACTATGCCAATATTACTAAGGTTTTCATGCATCTCTTGAAGAAGGACACTCCTTTTATCTGGGATGAGCGAGCCCAGAAATCCTTCGATGCTTTGAATAAATCCTTAGTATCGATGCCTCTGCTAAAGTCTCCAAACTATAGTAGAGATTACTTGCTTTATGTCACCACGTCCGAAGAGACGATTAGTATGGTGTTGGTTCAGGGGGATGATGAGCTCTGTGAGCACATCATTTACTATCTTAGTCAAGACTTAGTCGGCCCTGAACTCAAATATTCTCATGTTGAAAATATAACTTTGGCTTCCATTCATGCAGTCCAATGGTTATGACATTATATATTTCTTTGAAAAACTAATCTGGTTGCCAATGTCAATCCATTTCAATACATCCTTACGAAGCGTATCATAGGGGGAAAGTACAATAAATGGATTGTCATTCTACAATAGTTCGATCTCGATTTCACTTCTGCAAAATCCAAATAATCATCAATTTTTGCATAGTTAATATCTGACTTCCCTCGATTAGAAGAGGATGTTATTCATGTTGATTCATTTGCAAATGAACACATTTTCCGTGTCTTATCATCAGACCCTTGGTATGGATATGTTGTTATCTATCTTCAAACTTTGAAGTTCCCTCAGCATCTCTCGTGAGATGACCAACAACGTATATGATACCAAGCTAAGAAATACGTTATCATCGTTGAAACTATGTATCGTCGAGGATTAGAAAATATCTTGCGTCGTTGTTTAAATCACGAAGAAGTCGATTATGTTATAAACGACCACCACAGTGGGGCTTGTGGTGGTCATCTTTCCAGGCTTGCAATGAATGATAAAATTTTGTGAGCCGATTATTTTTGGCCATCTATCTTTAAATATTGCGTTGAAGCCATTAAGAAGTGTCACCCATGCCAAGTGTTCACTAGGAAAATGCACTCGTATCCAACCCCTTTCCATCCAGTCATTACTCTCGATCCCTTCACCAAGTGGGGGGTGGACTTTTTGGATTGAAACCCAACTTCGGCTAGGGGTCATTAGCACATTAGCGTGGTTGTAGACTACTTTACTAAGTGGGTTGAGGCCATGCCTATAGTTAAATATGACAGGAATATTGTTGCCTTCTTTGTATTCAATCAAATTATAGCCAGGTTCTGAATCCCAAGTGAGATTGTCACTTATCATGGAAGTCAATTTCAGAATGAAATGATGGAAGAACTAGCATCTCAACTGGGGTTTAAGCATGGTCATTCTTCCCCTTACTACCCCCAGGAAAATGGACAAGTAGAGGCCATGAACAAGTCTCTTAAGACCATTTTGCAGAAAACTATCAGCTAGAGAAAATCTGACTCACATATCATGCTTTATCCAACACTCTGGGGATACCGAACCTCGGTCAATACTTCCACCAATTTCTCTCATTTCTAGTTCGTACATGGTGTGGAGTCGATCTTACCTATTGAATGTGAAATAAATTCTCTTATATTGGTATTTGTGCTCCTACATAACACTTTCGATCTCGAATAATTCCTCATATACCTAGAGAGTCTAGATGAGCAACGTCGATACACCTCTACGTCTATCAAAGTGAATAAAATACATGTCAAGGACCAATACCATAAGTTTGTCTATCCTCGGTTGTACACAGAGGGTGACTTGGTCCTTCTATATGATCAAGCCAAAGAACCATTGGGGGAAGGAAAGTTCAAGCCCATGTGGCACGGTCCCTATATCGTGCGACATGTCTTAGAAAAAGGAGCCTATGAATTAGAAGATCATGAAGGGAATATGTCGGTTGAGCCCAGGAATGGGATCTATTTGAAAKCATATTATGCTTGAGCCCTAATMTTGAGCGTAACTTTCTATATACTTGTTGGCACAGGGGAAGACCCAGGGTTCAATGCTCAAGAGCGCACCAAAAAATCCCTAACTATCGACCCTTTCGGCAACACCTGTGAAGAAGATGAAGTCTCACCCGAGGTAGAGACATGGGTGGTTGCAAGACTCAGGTGTCTGCAACCTTATCTGGGACACACATCTATGATTATATCATTTATAGAGAACTTAGCATTGATCATTCATTAATATTCAACCCTTATTATACTTTGCAGACAACGCAGAGCATCGCAGTGTATACTCAGATCTACAATATTTCAACACTTAACCATAGTAACCCAGATCAGATCTAGTAGATCAGCACTAAGCATCCTCATACACAACATATATAATAATCATATATATCTGAGAAGCACAAAGAATAAGTGGATATATCAAATCACATATCATAAGCAAAGATAAGCACATTGAATCAAAGCACAGAGCATAACACATAGATTTACGTGGTTCACCCCCACCCTGGGGCTACATCCATGAGATATTCTTATTTATTATTGTCTTCGATCTATTACAAGCACAAAGCCTCCAAAACCATTCTTCAAATAGGATAGAATATCTACGCAGCTCACTAGATCCTTCTTCCTTGCGTTACAACACTTAGCTTCTATAGCAACCTCACAGTAACTTACACTTAGCCTTGCAAGCCTTACACAGTTTGCATAGAGCACTTATTCAACATCACATAGATGCACTACCAATTGCACTAAGAAATCACATCTACTACTTCTTACATTGCCTATCCTTCTATTTATACTTTACAAAAGTGGGACTAAGCGTGGGTCAACCCACGGGCCGACATCCCTTTCCCATTACATATTCCCAAAAACCTAAAAAGGACCCAAAAGGGGGCCTAGCTTCCACACTTTCCACTTTTCTTTGCACTTTGTCTTTGATAAGATGTCGAAGTCCCAAAAATGGTCAATTATGACCAAGTTTTCCTCAAAACTTGGTCAAGGGCCAACAAGCCCCCAACACTCACCTGTGACCCATCTCGAGTCACTCTGGTCTGATCAATTCCACCTAGAATGCCTCGAGCTTGGCTCGAGCTGCTTTGACCTACTGCAATGCAACAACCTCTTGCTCAGTGAACTCCTGAATCACTGCATCATTTAATGGCCCTTCCAGGCGTTGTTCTGTGGTGATGACAACCTATTCAAGCTCAGCTCCCTGGCTTTCAACTTTAGTGAACAGTTGGCATGCCTTTTCTTGGATTGATTGAAGCCATTGGGAGACTTCCATCACTTTACTTTGCAACATGTGTACCTATTGTTGGGTTGTGTGTTGTTCTATAAATCTCTTCATTCTTTCAATTGGGGTCAAGGCCTTCAGTTGCGCCTGTAGCATATCTATGTGATGCTTTGCTTCTTGGAGATTTGCCTCCAATGCTTGCAACTCTGGATTCTTTGTAAGGTTCTCATAAGTCTGGGTGCTTCTAGTGCTCAACTGCTTGCATTCCAAGGAAAACGTTTTTAATCGGCCAACTGTGATGTGGGCAATTGTCTCCCTTAGATCTCTTATTTCTTGAGGAGTCTCAGGCACAGTACGAAGTTTCAGATCTACGATGCACTGTTGAAGTTGTTGGATTACTTCTTCAATTTGTGCCACCTACTATGGGACACGTTCTTCAATATTCACTTCTATGACCATCACAGAGCGAAGTGCTTTGTGAACCCTTTCTTGTACTTCAGGTTGCTCTACTAGCAATTGGTCCTTGCTCTGCTGTAACTGTGTTTTTTCCTCATCCCACTTCTCTTGCATGGAAATATTTTCCTGTTATTCCTTACTCTATTGTTCTACAAGTGTACTATGTACTTGTGTCAAAGCTTGGGTGGCTTGTGTTGAGTCTTCTTGAGCTCGTCGAAGGCAAGCTTCGACTTTATCGGTGATCTGGTGTAATTGGGTGGGATCATCACATGTTTCTGTTGTTCCAATTGTCAAGGGCGCAGTAGAAACTACTCGGCTAGACTGGAGTGCATGTTGAACTTCTTGAAGTTCACCCTTGATTCGGCTGAATACCTCCTCCTACTTTGCTTCTTGCTTTTCTGCGATCTCTAGTGAAGCATCATTCAATGTAGTGATTAAGAAGTCAAAGTCATCTGGTGTGAGGGTAGTCTTAAACGTAGTCTGGGTGGCCTTAGTCTTCTTTTGGGATGAGGGCTTTGGTGGGTTGATCGTCCTTTTCTTAGAAGGATCCTCCTGCTCTATAGGAGGAGTAACCTCGCCTTTGTTTTTCTCAACTTCTATGCCACCTAGTTCTTCAACAGCACCTCCCTGCACAGGTGAGATCGAGGTAGTCTTCATGGATGTGCTATTGACATCTTGAACTTCATCATCCTTCTTAGTCTTTCTTGGTCCAGGTGTATCCATCATATCTTCAAGGAAATCTACGTTAGACATTTCTGTGGGGTTCGCTGCAACAAGGAGGTCTGCCAACCATTCCTTGGTAATCTGCTCCAAGTTTTCTTCTGCCAACTTGTAGTACGACTGGATCTATTGTTTGTGCTCATCAGTGAGCACTGTGATATAGGTGAAGTGGCAGTCTGCATTGAATTTTATCAAAGGTCTAAACCTATGAAGTGTGTTTGGGGTGAGGTGCGGTGTAGACTAGATTGCATTCTTCAATTGGTTGTAATAGGCATGGAAGACAGCATTGGATGGCCACTGCTTGTTCATGTCGTTGGAGTACCACAGGGTATAGAACTTTGTGGCCAATGGTTCGAAGGGTTCAATCTTCGGAAAAATGGCACCTTCTAGTAGCTCCCAGCCGATGAAATTGATTAGTATGAGAAACCAACTAAAGTGGAACTCATACCCTTGGTCTTGCACTTCTCTACAATCATGCTCTAGCTGTTTTATAAGGTACTACGCCCAGTTCATTTGTAGTCCCTTAACACACTTCCCTATGAGGTCAACTACGAATCCAGTCACTTGTGTTGGTCTGTTCTTGCAAACTAGCTTTCCCACGATCAACTGATAGTAAATGCACACTGCGCCACTCTAGATAGAGGCTACCTTATAGCCTCATGTGCCTTTCTCGGCATCACCAAAAGTTTCTTTTATCCTCTATGCTAGTGCTCAGTCTTAGGCCTTTTTGGGGTAAAAATCCTATGGGTCAGGGCCTTGCATACTAAATCCTGTGATTCGATTGATCAAGTTCAGATCCACAGTGATGCGGTGGTCCAACCATAAGTATCCTCCATGGTAGCAGGACAACAACAACTTGATGCATGCATTGACTTCCTGGTGTCTGCCGAAGTGTGGGATCTTCATTACATTAAGCAGTGTGGACTGTGTGAGGTTCTAGGTCCATGACTACGGGAAAAAATTAGAATTCTTGCTTTTGGTCCTGGTTAAGTACTTATGAGGGGCTAACATGCTATAAACTTTACGATCTCCAAGGTTAAAATTACTAAATTTTAGTGTTGAGAGCTTATCCTAGTCAGCACAAACTGCGCACACCCCTTTTGGAAGGTACATGGTGATCAAAGTGTACTCGAAGTCTTGAGGTACATTGTCATGGTTGATGAAACTGCTTAGAGGTGGTAAGTAAGTAGGTAGAATGCATGGGATAAGCTTGGCATTTGCGATGTCATCCCTGTGCTTGGTTCATTTCTCATCGGTCGGCCGGGATGGACCGGCATGAGAAGTGGAAGGGGATGCCTGGAGTCCTCTCGTTCGCGATGCTTGGATTTTTGTAGATAATCCTTGCTCCAACATGACTCTCTTAGTCATTAAGTTAATCAAAGCTTCTTCAAATACTTTCTCAGCAGAACTGATCTCGTCCGACATACAAGCTCGGGTCCACTAGCTCGCGTGTGAAATGAATTCAGAGACTACAGTGAATGATATCGAAAAAAGGCAATG
>JASDQU010949410.1:14241-32493 GCA_032191745.1 Picea mariana | reverse complement strand
CGATGGTAGAGCTAAGCTCTCGACTGTATAGTTTCAGCGACATTTTGGTTTCATGGTTATGCCTCTGTGTTTGAGACTTCTTGGTTTATAACAAACAGTTCTCCTTTCTTCCATATTTGTTTTATCTTGTGCTGGAGTGTTCACAGTGAAGGATTCACGTGGATTGTTGCAGTTATGCTAGGATAAAGGATTTGTCGTGGCATTTTTGTACTCTCTGGTCTTATGTGTTTGAATGTAAAAGGATTTTGCGTTTGAATGCACTTGTTCTCTAGTCTGTGATGAACTGGATGTTTATTGTAGACCACTGCGCTTTTCTTGCATAAGTCTTCCACCTACTCACCCTTTTACTATGACTCGCTATTTGGAGTTTATACAAGACCTCACTCGTTCATGCATTCTTGGTCTAGTTTCTGAGTTGAGATTGTGCTGTTTTGAGTTTCCCTCCATTTGATCAACCTTTAAAACAAATCGTGACATTAAATCTGATGAGCGTCGGGCTCTGCTCCTGCTAGCAATCCAGGGGTGACCTCCGATAGCCAACACCAGTCAAAGTTTCGGGAAATCATAAGAAATAATTTTGATGAATTATTGAACCAGGATTGTACATAATTTAATAAATTTGTTAAATTGTTTAGCCTAACAAGTTTTGGTGGCTGCACATTTTGCAGCGTTAATAGAAATTATATTAGAAAAGGATAAAAAAAAAGTTCATAATTATGGAAGATACAAAGGGGGATTACAATAATGATGATATGTTGGCCCTCAACCAAGTTTTGGGGAACTTCGGTCATCTTTGACCCACTTTTGGACTTCGACATGTTGGTCGAGGAAAGAGCACCCAGGTGTATCTGAGATCGTGGATCTCACTTATTTTGTGGGATAGGTGGACCCAACAAGGGGTTATTTAGGGTTTTTGTAATAAGTTATGGGATGTTGACCCATGGGGTTTTCCCATGTTTAGGCCTTATTGTAAGGATTTGTAAAAGTATAAATAAAGAGTAATGTATTGTAAAAGTAGCTAGCTAAGTGCAAGTAGTTCAAGTTGCTTTGTGAAAAAGAATGTATGTGCATTAAGGATTTGTGCTCGATAGAGAGTTTGCTCTGTGCCCTGACTTAGTTTTGGAAGGAGGATCTGGGGTTCAGTGCATAGATATCTTGTCTTATGTGAAGCTTAGCTATGTGGCTTAGTGCACAGGAGTAACTGAATGTAAGAGATTGGAAAATAATAAATAAGTGAAGCAGTTGGTGGACGTATCCCCATTTTGGGGTGAACCACGTATATCTGGTGTCTTATGGTTTTCTTTGTGCTATGTTATTTCTGTCATAGATTTTCTTAGTGCTTTGATTATGTTGTGTAATAGATAAATATGTTATTTCTTAGTGATTTACTTATGTTAGAGGTAAATGGATGCTAGATCTAATCTATAATGATAAGTGTTAAGTGCTCAAGATATATTATTATTTTTTGTTACTGTGTCAATCTATCTTTGGGTATGTTCTGTGATGTTAATAAGGTTAATTAACTGATGTATGTCACTTACTAAGAGTTAACAGAATATTCTATGAAGTGCTATTATCATAGATCTGTGTCCCAACCTGGTTACATACACCTGTTTCCTGTAACCCCCCCTGCTTCTACCTCGGGTGAGACTTCACCTACTTCGTAGGTGTTGCTGAAAGGGCTGGTAGTCGAGGTTTTGCTTGTGTTCTTGATCCATGTGGATATCGGTGGCCACCCACCTTTTCCAATTGGCTCTAAATCGTTTTCTAGCAATTTTGGCAATTTACTATTTTTAGCAGTTTTTAACTTCCGGGGCCATTTTGAGGCCCTAAATGACATTTTTGGTAAAACAGGGAGAAATATGAAAATACCTTTGATAATACACCCAAAATGAATCTCCTCTACGATACCTTTCCAACAAGCTATCATGCACCTAAAACGAAGATAGTATGCAAAAGTTACGACCCCAGAAAGTTGATGTACTAACTTACCCAAACGGGGCCCACATGAATTTTGGCGCTTCATCTCCTAGGGTTATTTTTTTGGATGTCTAGGGTTTTTTGCAATCCTATTTATTGTAAAAATTCCTTTAGAGCCTCATTGTAATCATCTTCTTGTGAATGTGAGTAGTCATCACAGCTCTTCTCAGAGATAAGTTGCCACCATTCTAGCGAGTCTTTCACTCTGTATTTTACAGTCTCTGTACATTTATCTCATTAATAGAAATCGTGTATTACTGTATATTTTTGTTTATGGTTTCATATCAGATACATTTTTTTTATATTATTGTATATCCTCGATATCTCTGTGCATTTCCTTATTATATCTCCACTCTCACTTCGTGCCGAAAATAATCTGGATCAGCGTTGTTAAGCGTTGAACCCTGGGTTTGCCCCTGTGCCAACAACATGAGATCAAAGGGATGTATGTCAATATGGGTAATGAAGTTACAAATTCAAATGGACATAGATAAGGAAAGAAGGAAAGCATGAACTTGGTAGAGACCATTAAAAGTTTGCAAAAGGATGTACAAAGTTATAAAGCTTATAATGAGAGGCTTTTGAAAGCCAAGGAGAAGTAGGAGGGATTCATCATAAAGTTAATGCAGATCTTGGACATAATAGAAAATAATATGGATAAGGAGAATGACTCAAGCAAATCAGGAAGTCACAGGTCTCATGATGAGAGGAGAAGAACAAGAAGTGTTGGAAGACATCAGCATCACTCCCCAAGGAATTCCATTAGGAGAGAACACAGTAGTTCAAGTCCACTCCCTATTAAGAAACACAAGAGGAGGTCTGGGGTGGATGAGCTACAAGGAGAAATGAACAAAATTAAGCCTCCTACATTTGATGGTGAGCACAAGAAGGATGAGGATGAAGATACATGGCTATTAGGCATGAGGAAGTATTTTCAATAATTACTTTTCACACACAAAAGGAAGAATTTCCATCTATCAGCTCAAGGGAAAGACATCCATGTGGTGGGACCAATTTGTGCAGGTTCAACACATTGATGAGAAAAATGTTATTTGGAGGGAATTCAAGAGGTATTTTCAAAAGAAATATATGACTAATAGATATTATTCCAAGAAAATGAAGGAGTTATTTGAACTCAAGCTTGGGAGTATGACCATATATGAATATGAAAGAAGGTTTTTAGAAATACTAAAGTATGTTTATTTCATCGAGAAAATCTAGTTAATATTCATAGGCATTTGAGTGGGCTGCCATCATTTATCAGTGACAAGATACAATATGATGATCCAAAAACATTGGAGGAGACCATAAGGTGAGCTAAGGAAGGCCGAATTTCCAAAAATATTGGGAAGATAAGAAGAAAAATAAGATGGAACAGAGGAAGAAGAGAACTAAGTCACCATTCTTAAAAAATAATCCTTAGGTACAACTAGCTTCTAGAGAATCTAGAATGAATGAGACAGTGGGGCAAAGACCAAGGCAACCATCTATTCAATGTTGGTGTTGTGGGGGAGATCATATGTATGGAGATTGTCCTCATAGAGGTGAAAAAGTGAGGATTGTTCACAATGTATACCAGGCTGATACCATGGAGGACATGGGCAGAAATGTACCTAGGATCTATGCATCCCTAGAAAACAAGCATGTTGAGCTTCAATCACATATGATTGAAGTGGAAGGTAAGATCAACAACCAAACCATTGATATTTTAATTGATTCAGGATCTAGTCATAGTTATATACATCCTAAGATGGTGGAAAGATTGTATTTTCTAAGAAGTAAGCTTGGAAAATATTGGTTGGTGCAGCTAACTATTAGAGCTAAAAGAAAAATTAATGAGATGGTTAAGGAATGTCCAATGGACATGAATGGACTGTGTTAACTCCTCAAATAAATCAATTGAGATTTTGCATTTTAGGTGATAGGGAGTCTTTTAAAAAAGGTACCTTTTAAATTTTTAAAGGTTTATTTTTCAAAGCTTTACCCATGTAATAAAGTTTAAATAAAAGTTTGTTTAGTTTATGTTTGATCTAATTCAAATCTCAGGTTTTGGTGGCCTAGGTGAACATATCGATTGTTCATTAGCCACCGAAAGCCTTATCTTTCGGAAGCTTAAATAAAGGAATCCAGGGCCATTTTAGCCACGGAAATCGTTGAAGCAGGTAAAGACCAAGCACATCCTATCACACATTTCAAACGATGGGTTCGACGTTTCCATGATTTCACAAGCCATCGAAAGGACTGGAGAAAGAACCGTTCATGACCAAAAAGCTGATCTCACTGTGATATGAGCGAATCTTTCCTGATCGCTTTATCATTAAGTCATACGTTGATGTACTTCCCATTGATTTCAGTTATTCACCATGGCTTCTGCACATCATCAACCATTTCTCCACACTCCTTGCAATCAGTGCCATGTTCAAAACCTCTCCCTAGTTATCTCAATTTTATCTCAGCCAAGCCAATTTTCGCTAAGTTTAAGCGGTGTAACTCTTCCCGAAATCCACTCCTTCGATCACAGGTGTGAGAAAACGTCGTGGAAAATGAAGAAAGGAACTTCGACACTGAAAAAGGAGCTTAACGATATCAGTTACCTGGAATGACATGCCGAGGTATGTCAAATTTTCAAGGATGTAGGGTGTTACAATTTTTGCAAAAAATTACAGAGCTTTCATCAACAGGTGGTAGAGGCTTTCGCTCCCAATTTCGATGGAAAGAAAGCAATCATCGACCAGGATGAATTCAAAATTGATGAATCCCTCATAGCCAAAGTTATAGAGCTTCCCATGATTATAGACAAATGGTTTAAAACCACTAGGATTAAGAATGTTGAATTCAGGACCTATTTAAAACCAGAACACAGGGGTTTGATTTGGAAGAAAGATATTCCTACATCTTTCCTTGAAGAGAAATGGCAGCAGTTATTGAAGGCTATAATGGTTTATATAACCTATGAAGGGTGACACAATAAGCTGGTGATTTATCATTTCAAACTTATAAACCATTTGACAGGTAGAAACCCACTTAATCTTCCCTATTTCCTCCACCGAATCTTATCCAAGATGGCTCATCAAGTCAAGGCCAAACCTAGTCAAGTTGCAGGTAGATTATCCCACCATAGTTTAATCAAACTATTGGTCTGTGAGATATTGCAAAGAAAGGGTACATAATGGAATTATTTCTTATTTTGGAATGATTTCCAGACCGAGGTTCAGCCAGAGGGAAAAAATAGTCCTCATTCCAAGAAATTCTCCACTCCCAGAAGTAGAAAGAGGAGGAGAAGAGATATCTCTCCAAACCCAATCAATCAACCCTCTCCTTCCTCTAGGCTGGGAAAAATGAAGAAGAAATTGAATTTTAACAGTGTGGAAGAAGAGGCCAATGAATTCCCAGTGAACAAAAACATTCTCAATCTCCCTTACATAGACTCAGCAGATGAAGAGAAACAGTTGGAAACAGGGCACGAGGATTCAGTTACCACAAGGCATGACAACTCTATTTCGTTTACATATACACAACAAGTTATGAGAACCTTCCATCACCTACTCCCTGAGAATAACAAGAGCCACAAATTGTAGAGGCCTCGTCTAGCAAACGAGTGAAGCAAAACAAATCAAAAGAAATTAAGAACTTTAGGAAGAAGCTAGCCCAGAAAGAAGTGCTTGAAAGGGTAATAAAAACCAGGTATGAAACCCTATCAAAAAACTTTGCAGAAAGCAATTCATCTTTGGAAATACTAGCCCATGAAAGCATAAAGGAGAAGAAAAAGAAAAACAAGATTGTAAAGGACTACAATAGCTTATGGAGAGTAGCCTAGGGTTTGAAGAAAAAGGTCAGGGCTTTGAGGAAAAAAGCAATGGCTTCAAAACACCAAGCTTATGCTTCTCTTGAGACCCTTGCAGAGGTGAGAGTTCAATGCAATGAACCAGAAGAAACCAGTAACCCTACAAATTTTGAGCAAGATACAGAGGCCTAAAAAGATCAGTCTTGAGGCGGTTTTGAGCTGAGACAAGGGTATTTTTGAAATTTTGATAATCTCAGGTTTCGGTGGCTTAGGCGAACATATCAATTGTTCATTAGCCACTGACAACAGAGCTTTCAGTAGCTAATCGGCCCGAATTCTATTTTCTCTAGCTACCAAAAGCACTGATAAGGCAGAAAGCTAATGTTTTTTCACAGATCTAAGTTTTTGTTGTTCAAAGTATTAAAAAATGGTTCCAATCGATTGAAAATAATTAATGACATCTCTATCAAGAGTTTGTTTTTTCTTTGAAGATGTTTTAAAAGACATAAAAGGTAAGCAACGGTTAGCTATTGTCAAGAAGATAAGACTGTTGACTGTCAACAGGTGTCAAGTTTGACTCCTTCCATATCACATGAGATCTAGCAGCCTCGGAAGCCTTACTACACCTACCAAGAATCTGAAGAATGTAAATATCAGTTGAGAAGTTGAATTGATCTAGTCTACTTAGGTCAATTATTGATTTTCTATATTTGGCAAAATTTGATCCATTAATCTAGGATCTGGAAATTGTTTGTAAAAGGCTATAAAGCCAAGAACATTTGATGAACACAAGGTTGGATTTTGAGTTCTATAATCTACTGTTATTGTAAAGAGACACTTTCTTTAATATATTAAGACTGCAAGCTTCTTTCATTTGTTATTGTCAGACTCTCCTTCATCTATTTCTATGCATATGAGTAGAAATCATTCTTTTGTCTATGTTTAATGGTCCCATGGTAACTGTCATCTTACTTTTGACTATTAAGCAAGAATCCTAAGCATCTTTGGCTAGTTTTTTGACCCATCATATATATTGTCTATGTGTGTTTTGGTTAACTAATTAGTTTTGTCATCCATTTGATTTACAAACCTACCTGACAATAACTCTTGAAGGCTTTGTATTGCATGAATATAGCGAGACTGTCTTGAAGATACAAACCAGTGATTAAGATATCCATATTGATCCAAACCCACACCATTATTTCAGAAAATAGTTACCAAAAAGATTAAGTTACCAGGAATCTTTGATATACAACCTAGGAGAGTTTCTTGGAGTGATAACAAATTAGCGTCGTTGTCAGGGAGAAGAGACTGAAGCTCAGCTTCCCTRGGAGACGACAATATCCAACTTTGATGATAGAMAAATTTTGGACACATTTTTGGGTTGTAACCATCTATCTRGTGACTCCATTGGAAYGAAGTGGCTCTGAGAAGAGCTCACACCARGGCTAACCAAGAAAGACCACTGGCAGCACCAGWTCCAGATCCTGAGAAGATCATCAGAAGGGGAAAATCTTTGCAAAGACAAACTTATGGATCTGCAAGAGCATCTAACCCAGGTATTTCAACGAACACTTCTTCTGTTATATCTAAAGATCCTCTTGTCGAATCCCCTTCTGCTGAAACTTCTAGTTCTCAAAAAATTGAAATTGTGTTGAAAATTTTGAAGGTTGAGGAGCCTTCAATCTCCTCTGATGTTATAGATTCTATTTCTRAGCATGTTATTACATCCAATTTGAGAGATGAAGTTGTAGGATCCCCTCAACAAAAGGATTCTTCCTCTTCTTTGAATTCTTCACCAACTAAGCCTATAGAGGGTGTATTCCATACTCATACCAGTCTGCTCGTTCTTGAAGATATTTTACAAGATCTTTCCTCTAAGGGTGAAGAAAACTTAGCCTTATTGCTCGGTCAGTTTTATAGAGCCTCTTATTTTCCACCTTATTTAGGAAAGTTTGCCTAGGGTAGTCATCCTACCAGTGTTTCTCCTTCTTTCCTTAGTGAAGTAAGACAACCATTGTTTATAGGCTCACCTATCCCATCTCAGCCTTCATCTTCTAAAGTTTCTTCCTCTGCATCATCCCCCAAGATAGCCATGGCTGTCCCTTCGACCCAGATGGAACAAATCTTAGCAAATAGGTATTCCCCTATTGTGTTTCCCAATCCCTTATCATCCATGCCAACATGAGTTTATCAGAAATATATGCCAAAGTTTACTGGATTCGGGGATTATATTTATAAAGAACATATAGAAGCTTTTTATTCTTATGCTGAGAACATTAACATTTCAGAAGAAGATGTTTGGACCAGAATTTTTTTGCAGAGCTTGGATGGCCAAGCCAGGAAGTGGTTTGAGGAACTACCATCAAATTCAGTGACAGGTACTGAGCAGTTAGATGAGGTGTTTTGAAACATTGGGGAGAAAGAAGAGATCTCTTGTATTACATCTCTGAATTCAGAAATCTAAGAAGAGAAAATGGGGAGTCGGTCTCAGACTTCACCAAAAGATTCAATAAGATGTTCGGCAAGATCCCTGCAGAGATCAAGCCAACTGATGCATTAGAAAATATCACTTACTCTTCTGCCTTTGATCCATAATTTTTCTTAATCCTTAGAGAAAGAAGATCAGCCACACTCGATTTAATGCAAGATGTTTCTCTTGAGGTTGAATCTAATATTATGGCGTCTCAGAAACTTAAAGGAAAATTTGAGAGAAAGAAGTCTTTTGCTGACCCCCTTTCTTATTCATATACCAAAATGGAAAAGATGGCCAAGACTTTGGATAACTTGACCTCGGAAATGTCAAAATTGAAAATTAAAAGTTAGCAGCCAGCAAGAATTAAAGATCCTAATGCTTATGCTCCCAGGAATCCCAATGCATTCCCTTACAGAAGGAACATCCAATAGGTCGAGCTCCTTCAGAGAGACAAGAATGCAGCTGATGATCAAAGAATCAGGGCCCCGTTCTAAAATGTAATGCTAGAAGAAGAATAGGAGCTACCTCATGACGAAGTTGACGAAGAAGATGACATCAATTGCTTTGGGGATGAAAATGATTCCTCCTTTTTGACACAAGTGGATTATGAGGAAGCCCAGATGGATGAAGAGATTCATGAGGCAAGCATTAAAGAATCTTTTTATCAAACAGATGATCAACCAGGTTACAATTTAATATCTAAGGCTGTTTCTCCAAAGCCATTGCTTGCTGGTCCCGGGAAGAAGAAAGAAGTTGCTGCCAAGCAACCTGCTGCTCTTGTAAAGTAGACCTCTGCTCTTGCAAAACAGTAGCAGAAGCAATTGCAGCCCCATGACAAGGAGCAAGCCATCCTCAGAGCTCCTCCTAACAAGGTAAAAACTTGCGATAGATTATCATACTCTTTCAATTTTGAATCAGAAATTCATAAAGTAAAAATATCTATGCCATTGACCAAACTTATGAAGAATGACATTTTCAAGTCTGCTATCCTAAAGTCCCTTGAATCAAAAAATCCTCCAGTTGCTGATTACATAAACCTACAAGATGACAAGCCAACAATGACTATAGGACCAATGGTAGGAGATCGAGATGACTCTTGTCCACCCTTCTACATATCCCTAAATATCCATGACAAGATCCTTCACAACTGCTTGCTTGATTCGGGAGCGTCACACAATCTAATGCCTAAAGCAGTGATGGATGAACTTGGGCTTGAAATCACAAAACCTTATCATGCCCTTTTCTCTTTTGACTCTAGGAAAGTCAGATGCCTCGGCCTCATAAAAGACCTTGTTATAAACCTTGCCCAGTTTCCAATGAGAAACATGGTAATGGACATTGTAGTGGATGAGATCCCACCCATGTTCGGCCTCCTCTTGTCACGTTCAAGGAGAAAAAGACTGGGGGGTACCTTGTAGATGGATCTTTCATATGCAATAGTCCCGGTGTTTGGAGGAGAGCTAAAGAGACTTTACAGAGAGAATCAACTTTCCTACATCATTAGTGATGGGAAAAATTCTGTAAATCATCCCATTTATGCTTTAGACACAGACTTTGGCTTGTGCATTCTTCAAATAGATGATTCTCAACCAGCTCTTTTGCAACTCACAAAGCCTACTTATCAGCAGAATGATGAAGAGTGTATTCCCGTGTGGACCATGTTCTTTGATGGTGCCAGTACCAAAGACTCAGCTGGTGCAGGTGTAGTTTTGATTTCTCCTTTGAAGGAGGCTATGCATTTGTCTTTTAAGCTTGATTTCAAAACTACTAACAATATAGTAGCATATGAGGCTTTTCTATTGGGATTAAATTCTTCCAAGGAGATGGGAATTAAATAATTAAAGGTGTTTGGAGACGCGGATCTCATCATACAACAACTAAACAGTACTTTCCAAGAAAAACATGTCAGATTGAAAGCCTACAGGGATGAGGTATGGAAAATCAGGGACTCTTTTTTAATTTTTGACATTTCTTATGTACCCAGAGATATGAATCATCTTGCTGATTCCCTTGCTATTTCAGCTAGTATGTTTGTTTCTCCCATGCCTCCCAGACTCAATTATGAAATCCAAGTCAAATATAGGCCATCCCTGCCCGACAATATTAAATATTGGAAATTTTTTGAAGATGATGATGTGCTTAGTAGATTTCTCCAGGTGGTAGATGAATTTTCTGATATGCATATTGACCAGGAAAATCAAAATGTAGAGGAATCCAAGAAGCTAAGCTAAAAAGAAAAATGGGTCAGCATGATATCATTCAACTGCCCAACATTTATATAGCTCGGGGTTTGGTGCCTCTTGAGAAGATTTTCGATCATAACGATATCCCCTACAAACTTGATAAGAAGGAGAAAGATCCTACTATCCATGGGCACAATATAGAAATCCAAAATCATCCTAAGTTCATAAATCTGTCCATCGAATTAACCACTGATCAGAGGTCTGGATATTACATCATTATGAAGGAATTCGTTGATGTTTTTTCTTGAAAATACAGTGATCTGAAAACCTATGAACCTGAGCTCATTCAACATAAGATTCTCCTTGAGAAAGACACCATCCATTTCAAACATAAATTGAGACCTATCAGTCCTCTCCTACTGCCTGTAATTGAAAGAGAAATCAAAAAGCTTCTTGATGCCAAAATCATAATCCCTTTAAGATACTCTAAATGGATTGCAAATCTAGTGATAGTGAGAAAGAAAAATTGTGAGATCAGGTTATGTGTTGACTTTAGAAGTCTAAATAAATGCTCAAAGAAAGACAACTATCCCTTGCCCAAGATGGAACATTTGCTGCAAAAAATTTCAAGGGCTACTGTCATGTCTTTCCTAGATGGTTTCTCAAGCTATAACCAGATTTTTGTACATCCTGATGACCAAGAAAAAACTGCCTTTACTACTCCTTGGGGTACCTTCATGTACGCTAATATTCCATTCAGATTGATGAATGTCGGGGCCACTTTTCAAAGGGCCATGGACATAGCTTTTGTGGGAGAAAAGGATRAGTTTTTCCTCATCTATCTTGATGACATTAAAATTTATTCCAGCAGTCATGAAGAGCACCTAAAGCATATAAAAAGAGTATTTCTAAAGTGCAGGCAGTTTGATATTTCATTGAACCCCAAAAAATAGTATTTTTCTCTCAAGAAGGGAAAGCTACTAGGCCACATCGTTTYWGCCGAAGGTGTGAAAATTGATCCAGCTCGGGTGGAAGCAATTCAAAGGTTGTCCATACCAAGGTCAAAGAAGGATATCCAATCTCTACTTGGTAAGATAAATTTTGTCAGAAGATTTATTCCAAATTTCGCTGAGTTAGTGAAACATATAACTTCTATGCTAAAAAAGGGATTCGAGATAAAGTGGATAGACAATGCAAGAAGTTCATTTCAGGACATCAAACAAGCTATCATGGAATCCCGCACTCTAATCAGTCTGGATTACACCAAGAATTTCTATATTTTTTCCTTTGCTTCCTATGACACGGTGGCAACAGTCTTGTTACAAAAAGATGATGAAAGTCTTGATCACCTAGTGTCCTTTTTTAGCAAAACACTCAGAGACGCTAAACTAAGGTATGATCCTATAGAAAAACAAGATTATTCTCTTATTAAGTCTTTAAAAGATTTCAGAATTTATATCCTTCATGCAAAGGTTATCGCCTATGTTCCTTCATCCTCTGTGAAGGACGTTTTGAATTAGCCTGATATTGAAGGGAAGAGAGATAAATAGATCGCAAAGATAATCAAGTTCGACATAGAAGTGAAGCCCACTAAGCTAGTAAAAGGCCAAGGCCTTGCCAAGCTTTTGATAGAAGAAAACTGTGATCTTTTGGACATAAATTTCAATGGGAAAAGTTCAACAAGTTTGTAGACAGAGGTAGCAGCAGAAGGACAACATAAAAACCAGTAGGTGGCCGAGAATTTGTTTTCATGTGAGTGGTATTCAGGTATTATTCATTTTATACAAAAGTTGGAAGTTCCTCCTAAACTTAGCATGACTCAAGCCCGAGCCCTTAGGCTCAAAGCAATCAAATTTTTCATTTATAATAATCTTTTGTATTGGAAAGATCCTGTTGGTTTACTACTAAGATGTTTAGACAAAGAAGAGTCAGTTGAAGTTATACATCAGTTTCATTCAAGTATTTTTGGAGGCCACCATTACTGGAAGACCACATCTCATAATATATTAAGGGATGGGTACTATTGGCCTTTTCTTTTTTCGGATGTGTGTGCCTTTGTGAAATATTGTGATAAATGTCAAAGATTCACAAGAAAACAACAACTAAAATCTCTTCCCTTGAGACCTATTGTGGTGAATGGTCCTTTTTAGTAGTGGGGTTTATATTTTATAGGCAAGATTAATCCTTCATCTAGTAGTCAGCATAAATGGATCTTGGTAACCACTGACTATTTTACAAAATGAATAGAGGCAATCCCCACCAGGAATGCCACTCATCAGGTCGTCATGAAATTTCTTTATGAGAACATTCTGAGCAGATTCAGTTGCCCAAAAAGGCTAGTAATAGATAATGAAACAACTTTCAAATCCAATGCATTCAATTGGTACATTCTACCCCCTACTACCCTCAAGGTAATAGCCTTGCAGCTTCATCCAATAAGAGTCTAATCATAATCATCAGAAAGTTGTTGGAGGAGAATCAAAAGATTTGGGATTATAAACTAAAGTTTTCTCCTTGGACGAACAAAGTAATTAACAAGAAATCCATATGAGCTTCTCCCTTCAAACTGGTCTATGGTACTGATGCCATTTTCCCTATTCAGTTAGTTTTACCAGTGGCTAAATTTGCTCAGGAAGAGAAAACTAAATCAAATGATATGGTAAGAAGAATGCTTGACTTAGTATAACTCTAGTAGGCCACAGAACAGTTGGTGGACAAATCAGAGGCTCATCAAAAGAGGATCAAGGACACTTTTTACAGAAAGGAAAAGATGGATGATTTTCAGGTTGGTGACTGGGTTCTGAAATGGGACGCCCTCAGACAAGATAAAGGAAAACATGGCAAGTTTAACTCTTTATGGACCGGTGCTTTCATGATAACTCAAGTACAACACAACAATACCTTCATTCTGCAAAGTCTGGGAGGTGAAGAAATGTTTGGTAGTCCGGTTAATGGGCGTTTTCTGAAACTCTATTTTATCTAAGGCTTTGGAGCCTTATCATTGTAATTTTATTTTTTTAGCTTTTTGTTTTTACAGAATAACTCCATGCCCAATGGAAACACAAGTATATAGTTTTAAATTTTCTTTTCTCAGGAAAGGCATTGGTTCTGTGGTTCTTGAAACCTCACAGGGAGGATTTCACCCCCAATAGGAGCTAGTGTTATCTCCTCAAATAAATCAATCGAGATTTTTCATTTTAGGTGATAGGGAGTCTTTTAAAAAAGGTACTTTTTAAATTTTTGAAGGTTCATTTTCGAATCTTTACCCATTTAATAAAGTTTAAATAAAAGTTTGTTTTGTTTGTGTTTGATCTAATTCAAATCTCAGGTTTCAGTGGCTTAGGAAAACATATCGATTGTTCATTAGCCACTAAACGCCTTAGCTTTCAGAAGMTTAAATAAGGGAATCGAGGGCCATTTTAGCCACTGAAATCATTGAAGCAAGTTAATACCAAGCACGTCCTATCACATGTTTCAAATGACGGGTTCAACATTTCCATGATTGCATAAGCCGCCAAAAGGACTGGAGAAAGAACCATTCACGACCGGAAATCTGATCTSACTGTGATATCAGCGAATCTTTCTTGATCKCTATATCATTAAGTCATATSTCGATGTACTTCCCATTGATTTCAGTTATTTGCCATGACTTCTACACATCATCAACCATTTTTCCACACTCCTTGAAAATAGTGCCACGTTCAAAATCTCTCCCTAGTTATCTCAATTTTATCTCAGCCGAGCCGATTTTCGCTAAGTTTACGCRGTGTAACTCTTACCGAAATCCACTCCTTCGATCACAGGTGTGSGAAAACATCGTGGAAAATGAAGAAAGGAACGTYGACACTGATGAAGGAGATTAATGATATCGGTTACCTGGAATCACATCCTGAGGTATGTAAAATGTTCAAGGATGCAGGGTGTTACAATTTTTGCAAATAATCACAGAGCTTTCATCAACAGGTGGCAGAGGTTTTCACTCTCAATTTTGATGGAAAGAAAGCAATCATCGGCCAGGATGAATTTGAAATTGATGAAGCCCTCATAGCCAAAGTTACAGAGCTTCCCACGACTGGAGAGAAATGGTTTAAAACCACTATGATTAAGAATGTTGAATTTAGTACCAATTTAAAATCGGAACACAGGGGTTTGATTTGGAAGAAAGATATTCTTGCATCTTTCCTTGAAGAGAAATGGTAGCAATTATTGAAGGCTATAATGGTTTATATAACCTGTGAAGGGTGATACAATAGGGTGATGATTTATCATTTCAACCTTATAAACCATTTGGTAGAAACCCACTTAATCTTTCCTATTTCCTCCATCGAAGCTTATCCAAGATGGCTCATCAAGTCAAGGCCAAACCTAGTCAAGTTGCAGGTAGATTATACCACCATAGTTTAATCAAACTATTGGTTTGTGAGATGTTGCAAAGAAAGGGTAAAGAATGGAACTATTTCTTATTCTGGACTGATTTCCAGACCAAGTTTCAGCCAGAGGGAAAAAAGAGTCCTCATTCCAAGAAATCCTCCACTCCCAGAAGTGAAAAGAGGAGGAGAAGAGCTATCTCTCTAACCCCATTCAATCAACCCTCTCCTTCCTCTAGGCTAGGAAAAATGAAGAAGAAATTGAATTTTAACAGTGAGGAAGAAGAGGCCAATGAATTCCCAGTGAACAAAAACATTCTCAATCTCCCTTACACAGACTCAGAAGATGAAGAGAAACAGTTGGAAAAAAGACATGAGGATTTAGTTACCACAGGGCGTGACAACTCTGTTTTTGTGGACATATACAATACAAGTTATGAGAACCTTCCATCACTTACTCCCCTAGAAGAATAAGAGCCACAAATTGTAGAGGCCTCATCTAGCAAACAAGTGAAGAAGAACAAATCAAAAGAAATCAAAAAGCTGAAGAAGAAGCTAGCCGAGAAACAAGTGCTTGAAAGGGTAATAAAAACCATGTATGAAACCCTATCAAAAAACTTTGCAGAAAGCAATTCAACTTTGGAAAGAATAACCCATGAAAGAATAAAGGAGAAGAGAAAGAAAAACAAGATTGTAAAGGACTACATCAGTTTATGGAGAGTAGCCCACGGTTTGAAGAAAAAGGTCGGGACTTTGAGGAAAAAAGAAATGACTTCAAAACACCAAGCTCATGCTTCTCTTGAGACCCTTGCAGAGGTGGGAGTTCAATGCAATGAACCAGAAGCAACCAGTAACCCTATAAATTTTGAGCAAGATACAGATGTCTAAAAAGAACAGTCCTGAGGCGGTTTTGAGCTGAGACAAGAGTATTTTTGAAATTTTGATAATCTTAGGTTTCATTGGCTTAGTTGAACATATCGATTGTTCATTAGCCACCGAAATCAGAGCTTTCAGTAGATAATCGGCCTGAATTCTATTTTCTCTAGTTACCGAAAGCACTAATAAGGCAGAACGATAATGTTTTTGCATAGATCCAAGTTTTTCTTGTTCAAAAGATTAAAAAATGGTTTCAATCGATTGAAAATAATTAATGAAATCTCTATCAAGAGTTTGTTTTGGTTTTGAAGATGTTTTAAAAGACAGAAAAGGTAAGCAATGGTTAGCTATTGTCAAGGAGATAAGACTATTGATTGTCAAAATGTGTCAAGTTTGACTCCTCCCATATCACATGAGATCCAATAGCCTCAGAAGGCTTACTACACCTTCCAAGAATCTGAAGAAGGTAAAGATCAGTCGATAGGTTGAATTTATCTAGTCTACTTAGGTCAATTATTGACTTTCTATATTTGGCAAAATTTGATCCATTAATCTAGGATCTGGAAATTGTTTGTAAAAGGCTATAAATCCAAGAACATTTGATGAACACAACATTGGATTTTGAGTTCTATAATCTATTGTTATTGTAAAGAGACACTTTCTTTAATATATTAAGCCTGCAAGCTTCTTTCATTTGTTATTGTTAGACTCTCCTTCATCTATTTCTATGCATATGAGTAGAAATCATTCTTTTGTCTATGTTTAATGGTCCCATGGTAACTATCATCTTAATTTTGACTGTTAAGTAAGAATCATAAGCATATTTGGCTAGTTTTTTGACCCATCATATATTTTGTCTATGTGTGTTCTGGTTAACTGATTAGTTTTCTCATTTATTTGATTTACAAACCTATATGATAATATCTCTTAAAGGCCTTGTATTGCATGAATATAGCTAGACTGTCTTGAAGATACAAACCAGTGATTGAGATATTCATCTTGATCCAAACCCACACCCTTATTTGAGAAAATAATTACCAAAAAGATTAAGTTACCAGGCATGTTTGATATATAGCCTAGGAGAGTTTCCTGGAGTGATAATAGACCGAGCACCAGGGAAGATTTGAAAATCATACCTTTAGGTTCCTATGAATTCCTAATTGGTATGGATTTTTTGGACCAACACCATGCTATCTTAGACTGTTATAATAAGCCATTTACTTGATTGGATGAGGAAGGGAAACCAAGGACAATATAAGGAATTCCTAGGGTAGTAATAGTCAGATAAATTTTAGCATTGTAGCTGAAGAAATTTTATAGAAAAGGGTGCCAAATATTTGTAGCAAATATGGAAGAGAAACCTAAATATAAGGTGTCAAATATTGAATATTATGTAGTCCTAAAAGAGTTTGAAGATTTATTTAAAGAAATACTAGGATTACCCCCTAAAAGAGACATTGATTTCTCCATCAATATGATGCCTGGAGCAACCCCAATATCCAAGACCCCTTACAGGATGATTGCACTGGTGTTAGCATAGGGGTAGACCCAAGGTTCAATGCTCAAGAGTGCACCAACAAAACCCTAACTACCGGCCCTTTTGGCAACATCTGCGAAGCAGATGAAGTCTCACCCGAGGTAGAAGCATGGGTGGTTGCATGTCTCAGATGTCTGCAACCTTATCTGGGACATAGATCTGTGATTATATTTCTTACAACACACTTAGAATTAGCTATTCCTTAACATACATTCATTAATACACTTCACAGAAAGCACAGAGCACTGCAGTAATTAATCAGATCTAGCACTTAGCAATGATAAACAGGTTATACTTAATAGATTAAGCACTTAGCATCTGATGTATCATATCTATAATGCATTCATATATCACAAGCACAAAGCATCAGTGGATCTATATAAACATATCAGATCACTTAGCAAGAGAGAGACAAACACATCAACACAATACACAGAGTTACCGTGGTTCACCCCCACCCTGGGGCTATGTCCACAAAGTCTTCTTCTGTTATTATCTTCTGTAAACCAAGTTATAGCACAAAGCCTTCAAGATCCTACCCCGCCTAGGAAAAGAGATCTGTGCAACTCACTAGATCCTCTTTCCCCGGGCAGATCCAAACACTGAGTCGTCCCTTGACCTGTGCACTCAACACTTACAATACTTACAGTAGGTACAGATCTCTTACAGCCACACAGACATCTGATCACATAGATATACTTTATGAACTAATCCATTCACTTTACATCACACAAGCCTTTTCATACACATATCATACCCTTCTATTTATACATACAAAAGGCCCAAATAAGGGTCGATTTCCCTTTCCCATTACAATATTCCCAAAAATCCCCAAAAGCCCAAAAATCCCTAAAAAGGGGCGAAGATCCCATGATCTCCTCTTCGCCATGCACTCCTTATCTGACTGGATGTCGGAGTACCAAAAATGGTCAAATATCTCCAAGTATTCCTCAAAACTTGGTCAAGGGCCAACATGCCCCCAACACTCACCTGTGACTCATCCTGAGTCACTCAGGTCTGACCAATCCCACTTCGAACGCCTCGAGCTT
>JASDQU010949407.1:21996-32500 GCA_032191745.1 Picea mariana | reverse complement strand
TTGGATGGAACATGGGTCTGTCCAACAAATCGTCCAAATATCTCGTTAGAAAGCCCTGGTCAGCACCATCCTTGTTTTCTCTGCCATTGGTAAGGTGATTAAACATATCATTGAATACATGCTTCGATGGTTGCAAAGATTCAATGAATCCATCAACGAAAAACAATTTTTAGAGATCTCCATAGATTTTGTGTTAGAATCTAATGGCAAAAAAGGGATTCAATAAAAAAAACTTGTAAAACGAAGAGCCCAATGTGAAAAATGCAGGGGTTAATGAATACGACACAGAATTGCCGACACTGGAAGAGATTACTCATTTTGTGCAGAAATAGATTGTCTGCATCGAGCATGACAACATGCTCATACTCGATGAGATTCCAAAGACACGGATGCTTGTCCTCCCATGCCCTGTGANGGAGTCTTGTACCCAAAGGCAGAAAGACCAATCAAGGGAGATTAGGATTCAACTCATCGTCATCTTTGGCCTTGAAGAAAGAGAGCGTTCCAGGCATCTACAGGTCTCACAGATCTCATTCAACCTCGTGCTCCTCTCGCTCTCTGGTGCTAGATGGCTAAGGATGTGGCTAGATGAGAAAGGTGGAGGTGGTGTATAGAGTACGGTGTGTTTTCTCATATCACCGTCATAAAGAGAGGCTATAGTAACATGTACCATGACATAACTATAACTATGTTGACAAATTTCTGATGGGATAATGGTTATATCTCATCTTGGGTAAAGAAGTTAATAAAAAAGAATGTGGAAAGAAGTTATAGATCCAAAATTGGAAGGGGGTTTTTAATGACAATAATGGTGATTTCTCAAAACCTGTCAATTTGTTGATAGGTTTTGGACAATACTCATCTCTAAGATATTTTCAGCATAATTAAAAATATTCTAAAATATTATTTAAATATAAAAATATTATAGCTTAAAACATAGTTGAAAAAAAACCAATAAAAATTTAAATTATTAAAATTTTTAATTCAAAATGAAATAGATTTTAATAAAAATATATAAAAATATATTTTTTAATTTAATAAAATATATTTTTTTAAATTATATATACATTGAAAAACATCGTTAGGATTTGTATATGACGATGATTAACATCTTTGTGTTGGAAAAACTTTAAAATAAGCATTTCAAAATCATCATAGTTTTGATGATTTAAAATGTTAGGAAGCTCGGTATTATGACAAATATTTTGGAATTGTGATTTGATTTGGGTATATGCATGACACTTAATTTTTTTTTTATCTTCAACCCTTTTAATATAAAGAAGATAAGTTGAAAATTATCCAACTCTCAATTTAATCATATAACTTATAAAAATTTATTTATATTTTAACAATATTAATTTTTTTCTTAAACCAATTAAAACAAAAAAGAAAAGTTTTAATCTTTTGATTAGAATCTTCTCGATTAGAGTTTGAACACTCCCCTTATCCCAAATATAGGGGAATTTGATCGTGCATAATAACTTCAATCAATTAAAGTGATTTGAACGTGTGTAATAGCTTCGATTAAAGTAACGAATATTGTTATTGGCACAACGTAAATGTGGTGAGAGAAAATTTCATCGTTTTGCAATGTGTGTCGGTGGAAGCCAATCCATCCATGGTCCTTACAAAACCCATACGCGAATATAATATCCAAAGGGCTTGTAGTCCGGTTGGTTGGATTGTCTGTTGCCAAGTTGTTGGTCCTTTGTCATGGGACGTGGGTTTATTTTTTGAATTTGTTGGCACAGATATGGTAGATTTATATTAAGAAAGATTTGTATTGGTATTAACTAGCAACAATCACATTTATGTAAAAAGTGGTTGATATACGTCGATTGGCACCATTAATTTTAATTTTAAAGGGTGGAAAATGATGTTGATCGACGTATATCAACCACTTTTTACATAAATGTGGTTGTTTCAATGTTGACTACCTACATGCCTTAAATAACATTAATACATTAATACATTGATGTATTAAATACACTAAATAAATTAAATTCATTAATACATTAATGTATTTAATACATTATTAATGTATTAACTACATTAATATGTTTAATACATTATTAATGTATTAAGTATATTAATGTATTAAATACATTAATATATTAATACATTAGTGTATTAAATGTATTTAATACATTATTAATGTATTAAATACATTAATGTATTAAATACATTAATGTATTTAATGCATTAATGTATTTAATGCATTTAATGCATTAATGCATTAATACATTAAAGTATTAATGCATTAATACATTAATGTATTAATGCATTAATACATTAAATACACTAATACATTAATATATTTAATACATTTATCTATTAAATAGATATATTAATGTATTAATGTATTAAATACATTAATAATGTATTTAATACATTACTGTATTAAATACAGTAACGTATTAAATACATTACTGTATTAAATACAGTAATGTATTAAATACATTAATGTATTAAATACGTTAATGTATTAAATACATTAATGTATTTAATATTTTTTGTCACATTGCGACATTTGAAAAAGTTCATCACATCACGACATTGGGAAATGTTCATGAGAGTGCGACGTTTGGAAATGTTAGTCACAATGAGATGTATGGAATCATGTTTTACTTTTTAGACAATGATTTATATTTTTCATAAGGACATTGATAACAAAAGAGAAATGTTCGTCACATTGTGACGATGGGAAACGTTCGTCACAATGCAACATTGGGAAATGGTCGTGACATTGTGACGTTGGGAAATGTTCGTCACAATGCGACGTAGGAAAATGTTCATCATAATGCAATGGAATTGTTAGTCACAATGAGATGTATGGAATCATGTTTTACTTTTTAGACAATGATTTATATTTTTCCTAAGGACATTGATAACAAAAGGGAAATGTTTGTCGCATTGTGACGATGAGAAACGTTCGTTACAAAGCGACATTGGGAAATGGTCGTCACATTGCGATGTTGGGAAATGTTCATCATAATGCAATGTTAGTCACAATGCAATGGAAATATTCATCATAATGCAATGGAAATGTTAGTCACAATGAGATGTACGGAATGATGTTTTAATTTTTAGACAATGATTTATATTTTTCCTAAAGACATTGATAACAAAAGGGAAATGTTCATCACATTGTGACGATGGGAAACGTTCGTCACAATGTGACGTAGGGAAATGTTCATCATAATGCAATGTTAGTCGCAATGCAATGGAAATGTTCATCATAATGTAATGGAAATGTTAGTCACAATGAGATATATGGAATCATGTTTTACTTTTTAGACAATGATTTATATTTTTCCTAAGTACATTGATAACAAAAGGGAAATTTTTGTCACATTGTGACGATGGGAAATGTTCGTCACATTGTGACGATGGGAAACGTTCGTCACATTGTGACGATGGGAAACGTTCGTCACAATGCGACATTGGGAAATGGTCATCACATTATGACGTTGGGAAATGTTCGTCACAATGTGATGTAGGGAAATTTTCATCATAATGAAATGTTTGAAAACACTTGACACGGTGTAGAATCATCTTTTACTTTTGCGACGTTGGGAAAATGGTCGTTAGAATGTGGCGTTAATAATTTTTTGTCATATTGTGACGTTCGAAAAAGTCCATCACATTGTGAGATTGGGAAATGTTCGTCACAGTGCGACGTTGGGAAATGTTAGTCACAATGAGATGTATGGAATCAAGGCTACTACAAATGAAATACTTTGATTGGTTTTTTCTGCAAATATCTTTCAAAACAACCCATTCATATTTTCTAGCACTGACATTCTCCAAGAGTGTAAAGAAACCCCCGTCTCCAACCCATATGGAACCTATATTTTTGAATGACTTGCTAAATGGATTCATTACAAAATAATTTTTTGCAAGGGAGCATCGAGTTGGTGAAGATAAAAATATCATGCATCGAACGGTGCATTCAATTGTGTGTGGAATCTATAAATGGCATATGAAAATGACATATGCGGCCAATTTGATTAAGCTATGCTTCTAGGAAGTAACTTTCATCACCATGGAGCAATGGAATAAGAATACCAAATCCATTGTTGGAAACTTAATGGCATTGAGCAAGGAATGAAGGGGTTTGCAGAACAACATTCTATTGTTTACAAACTGTTCTAAATCTTATCAATACTAAAAAAGGGAACCAAAAAAAGATGATCTCCAAAATTTGGAATGAGAAACAACTCCACACTGTTGGATCCATAATGGTATGTTGAACTTGCCTAACAATGACAAAATATGAGCAGAGTGAATAGAAGTATTATTTAATGAAATGTTAAGTATTAAACCTTTAATGAGTAAAACAATGAATAAAAGCATAAATTTTGCAAAATAAATGAAAGAAATGAAGAAAATATAAAGTAAAATAATATAAGCATTAAATGTAAGGATGTATATGTATCAAGTATATTTAAAACCCATATAATTTTTAAAAAACATCCAATCAATACATAATGTGAATACCAAAAGGATTACATATAAAAAAACATAAACTATGAAGATATAATAGAAGCATAAAAATAAAAAAATATCATATATAAACAAAAACATAAGCTAAAGTACATAAAATATATGGTTAATTTATTGATCTTATATCCTTTAATCTATTGAAAAGCAAAGGAAAATGAACACAATCTAGTGGTAACATGAATCTATAGTTTTTTTTGCTCAAATTTATTTTATGAGATGCAAAATCCACAGGTAGGAAAATATCAACCTTATGTATATGTCAAACATCAACCACTTCTAGGGAGTCTCTATCATTAATGTGTCCACCATAAAGAACCAATATTTAACATAATGAAAATGACCAATCTCCAATATAGTGTTTTTAAATTGATTATCTAAGATTCAAAATACACATATTATTAAATCAATAAGAATTAAATAATAATAAATTATTATGTAATTTTTTTTATAATTATTATATAATAATAAATGATTATTTAATAATTAAAAATTAATTAATTAAAAATTAATTTTAATTAAGCCATGCATGTCTAAGTATGAACTAATAGACTGTGAAACTGCAGATGGCTCATTAAATCAGTTATAGTTCCTTTCTTTGATGATACCCTACTACTCGGATAACCGTAGTAATGTAAAAAACATTAATGTCTTAATTAATTAATACCTAATACCTTGATGAAATGCATAAATAAAGTATCAATATATTAATGTATTAATGTAATGAATTAATGTAACTTGTAATATAATAAATATTTAAGAGTGAAATGTATTAATAAATGTATAAATTAATATATTTAAATAAATAGATTACTTAAAAATAAAATAAAAATTAATTATTAATAGTTTAATAAAACATATATACATTAATTAAGTATTAAAGTTTAGAAAAACACAATAATACATAATATTAATAAAGTATTTACAGTGAATAAAATATTAAATTTTTAATCACTGTATTGTTAAATTAATACAGGGATTAATCATTGTATTGTTAAATTATTATTACTACAATATCTAAATTTTTAATCAATGTATTTATATTGTTAAATTATTATTATTTAATTTTTTTTATTATTATAAAATAAATCTTAATACAAATAACTTTAACTTTAATATAAAGATAATTTTAATTTTAGTAGGAATAACCCTAATCTCAATTTCAATATAATAAAATATAATATAATAGTAACCTAATAACTATTAACAATAATTGAAATTTATAACCAGAGTAATAATTTTTCTTTCAATATTTTAATATTAAGATTAGTCTCTAAATGTGTAAGGATAATATTAAGATTAGCTTAAATGTGTAAACATAATATTAATATTAATATTAATGTCTAAATGCTAATATAACTATCTCATGGAAACAATGAAAAAATAAACAAGAAAATTACATTACATATAAGAATACATTGATTGCAGAATGCCCCTATCCATTAATAGTAAAAAACCATTAATATTGCAATTTTAATTGTTGAGATGGCAATTTGAACAATTTCGTTCGACTCAAGTTGGACATAAAACTTTGCACCAAATTGCGAATTTTCTTTGCAAGTTAAATTTTTAATCACTGTATTGTTAAATTATTTTTAATCAATGATAATTTAAATTGATAATAATCCTACAATATAGTGATTATAATTATGGTACAATACTATAATACAAACTATAATACAGTGATTAAAAATGTTGAATTTTTTTTAAATGTTAAAACCAAATATGACTGGAGTGTGTTGTTAAGCCACTCCGTGATGTTAAAGTCACCGGTTCGAAACCTGAGGGGTCAAAAAATTCAACAAATTAACAAACAAAAATAAATAAATATTTAGACACTAATATTATCTAATAAGCGATTACAGTGATTAAAACCTTTCACTTCCACATAATTCAGACTATCTCATATGGATTGAAGAAGGAGATAATAAGAGGAAAAGTAAAGTGTGAGACCAAAATCACATAAGCATCATTAGAGATGGAAAATGATAATAATAAAATAAAGTTTTGAAATTCATAACTCTGAAACCCTAAAATACCAAGTAACTTTAATTCAAGCAACCTCACAAACCCAAGAACCCTATGACTGTCCAAATATTACCCCTAAAATACCAAGTAACTTTAATTCAAGCAACCTTACAAACCCAAGAACCCTATGACTGTTCAAATATTACTGTAACAATTACTGCATGAAAATATTACTGTCCAAATAAATAAGTATCGGTGAAATAAGTAGCTATTTTCTTTCATCCTTACTTAATAATCTGTTTTCTTTGTAGTCTGCTAAATTGTTTGTTTGAACTGTGAAGGTGTCAATGTTTTCTTTCTGCTTTACCATTCTAGAAATTTCAAAAAATTTACCACTAGTCTGTATAACGATAATATCTCAAACAGAATAGTCAAAATTTTGTATTTCATTGTATCGCATCAGTCTCCATGACAGACTGGACTTCATTTGTCATAGAAATTCGTGGATTTAAGAATTTCAGTCACAGGCATGATCAATACGATGGGAAAGAACTGTAGAGGCATTACCGGTGGTTTAAGATGATTATTAGGTTAAGGGTTTTAACTAAGAATAAATTGAATTATTAAGAATTATTAAGATTAAGTTTATTATGGATATTGATTTAACAACCCTAAGTAACCCAAATATAAAATTACTCACTAATACAAACAATTAATATGAGTGGTTAATAAAAATTTGGAAAATCTTCCACTCACTTGGTTAAAGTCAGAGAAAGCATTGAAACAGCAAGCCTCTCGGAAAAGGGAAAACAACCAAACTTTCAAAGGCAAGTCAGGGGAGCCCGAAAAAAAATCCTTCCAAATCAAGCACTTATGATATTTCTCCATTTTTTATTTATTATTATTGTTACAATATTATTCAATATCAAGATGAATCAATACCCAGATACGAAAATATCCATCCGTTCAGTGGAAGCCATGAAGGAAAAACCACACTCCAGGCATTGGTAGTTAAAAACCCCAGGTGATATATACAAAAGCAAGTGTCCATCTCATCGTTGAAGAAGCTCCACATAAGGGGTAATTTCCATGCCCACGGGTTATGCACAAATTTCGAACCCTATCGATTGCATGCAAATATCGTCCAGCTCCTGTCGACCAGCTCCTGCCGGATATCATCTTGATCGTTTAATTCTAATCATTTAACATTGATTACACAATTTCCATCTATGCAAGTTAGATTACCACGGACTCATTCGATGGTATCAGTGATGGTATCGATTCCTACGATGGTATAAATACACGTTGTCATTGTACTGTTTATATTAAAGGGCCGAACACATTTAAAAAGGGGCTGGATCTATTATTAAATACGAATTAAAATTAAAAGCACATCGCACATCAATTTCAGAGAAAATACATATCAACCTACCTCAATCTGTTTGCAGTCTTTGCCAGCGACCTCTTTTGTCCTATACTGATGCAGAATAGTTGTAGTAGAAATCAATAATGCATCTGAACATAGAATAAAAAGGCATTAGTTATTTGAATGCATATAAATCTGAAGGTGAAGGTGCATCTGGAATTAGCTAGTAAATGTAAATGTAGTAAGCATATCAATTCATAGAAAACAAATATTAATATACCTCAATGTGTTTGCAGCGAAAATTCCCAATCAACCTCCCGTGTATTTTCTTGATGCACAATAATTGTGTTACAAATCAACAATTGTCTCCTCTCTGGATATGTAATAAGATATACAGAAAGAAATTGTCACCATGTTCCCACTTTTCTTCTTGTCACGTAATGGAAATCTCCACATGCCTTGCCTTTGTAACGTTATTACTAGTAAACATAATAGATAGGGAAGATACATCTGGTGGCCTCCAGTGTATTTTCTTGATGCACAATAATTGTGTTAGAAATCAACAATTGTCTCCTCTCTGGATATGTAATAAGATATACAAAAAGAAATTGTCACCGTGTTCACTTTTCTTCTTGTCAAGTAATGGAAATCTCCGCATGCCTTTGAAACGTTACTACAAGTAAACCTAATAGACAGGGCGTATACATCTGGTAGCATAGTGAAAGGGCGGATACAGTAAATGTTTCTTAGACATGACATATGAAACCGTCCTCCATCCACTCCTCTCGTCGTTCTCCATCTCATATTGTGTCCGTTATGAAACGCATGGATACACAAATGTATCATGGTAACAACACATGAGCTTAGAATTTATGATATTGATTTGGGTAATCCACTCCTCTCCCTCACATATTCAAAGGGTTATGAAACGTGTGGATACAAAAATGTATCATGGTAACAACACATGCTCTTAGAATTTATGAAACCGTAATCTGGGTAATCCACTCCTCTCCCTCGCATATTGAAAGGGTTATGAAACGTTGGTAAAACTGAAATGGCTGCTCTCCACGCGGCATGTTAAAGTTTCATTAAATGTAATTACTATTAACAACACATGGCGGATACATAAATGTAAATCTGAAATGGTTGCTCTCCAAAAGGCGGAGATAATGACACACGACATCATCAATTTAAAATGTCAAGAAGTAATGTAAATGTAATTTCTGTTAATAACACAGGGCGGATAAAACTAAAACATGTAAATGTAAATGAACACAGGGCGGATAAAACTAAAACATGTAAATGTAAATGTTAAAATTAAAGTAATTTTTTTTGGATTTGTTAAATTATGGTTCGGTGGCAATTGATAAGTTGATTTAGTAAATTCTTAATCATGTTTTGTAAAAGTGAAAATGTAAACATGATAAATTGATGAATTGATAAATGCAAGAGAGTTAATTAGGCAAATCTCATTCATCCATTTGAATGTAAGACGAAGAATATGCCAACATCTTCACTTTGGCCATAAGATTAAGTAATTAAAAGTATGATTAATCCAGCAATTCCAATAGGGAGGACGCCTATTAGCGTAATTAAACACAATCACATAAAAAGTGATGATATAATTTTATATATATAAAAGAGTGTAAGTAAAATCAAGAAAGTAGTACATTGAAATTATTTTATCTAATATTTTATATAAATAAACATAGTGCAAGTAAAATAAAGGTGAAAGAATGTAATGAAATATATTGATCAAATACATATATGTGCATACTTTCTAAGCGGGGGAAAGGGAGATTCACATGTTTCTTTGGCAATGGTCAAAAAATATCAATGGGAGAAAGGGTTCAAAAATACTAACATATGTTTCTTTGGCAATGCTAATTTTACCAATGTGCACCATTCTACTATCTTTGCTTCATTCTTGGGAGATTTACTGAGAGTATTAAAATATTTGAATCATAGGAAACCAAAATCATTTATTCAAATGACTCAATGCTCTATTAAAGGTGCAGAGCAACAACAAACAAATTCTTATTTGCTCATATTTGAAATCAAACCCCAATTGAATATTTCATGTATCATTCATTCATAGCAGGGGAAAGAGCCATATTGGAATGATACAACTACACCAAGCATGTTTTTATGTTTTTCAAATTTGTTTCTACTCAAAGATTTATGGAGGATATTAGTCACTCAATCATAAGTGACAAAATAGATTAGCTTGATATCCTCATCTTGCACCAACTCTGTGATGTGATGTTGATGAACTTAAATATACATTGCTTCAACCTACAAATATTATACTTGTTAAACAATTGAGTTATTCTTCTCCAGAAATCTACAATATTAAATATTTGTGAGGATTTTTCTAGCCCCACATTATTATCGTTAAAGTTGAAAATCCATTTATCCATCAAAGTGGTAGAAAATCAATCTAAATTTGAAAACTGTATACTAGGATGCAATGCATCAATAGAAGGATAGATAAACAATTAGTTTATGAGATAATTATTAGTATGTCTAATCCATACCTACTTAACTAGATCTCCATATGTTGTTTTTGGAATAGAAGGTTTTCCAAAGGCCCACAAACAAAAAGGTGATAGGGAATCAACCTTCTGCAACATGGGTATGTTATACACATGGCTACTCTTTGTTAAA
>JASDQU010949406.1:32171-45036 GCA_032191745.1 Picea mariana | reverse complement strand
CATTTTCTATTTTTTTTTATGGATTGTTATTATAATTCTTTTTTATGTGATAGGTGTCAATTGATGTTATGCATTGTAGCTTGTTTACAATTCTTAAGAAGATAAATGGATTTGTAACTCATGTTTATGGAAACTAGTGAGTAAGTATGTTGTGGGTGTTTTTGAAATTGGAAAATGGGGAATGATTGTTCACAATAGATTAAGTACATCTATTTTTTTTTTAGGGATGTTGGGTTGGGAATGATAATAATATATACGTAAATATATAAACAAAAATATAAAAAATTGAAACAAAAATAACTACAACTTGCACTTATATATCAACATTGACAAGTTTCAGAAGGTTACACTTTGAGGTTAGAATCAAATCAAGGTTGATATTTGCAAATTTATAAGTCAAAACACTAATTGAAAATTACATTTTAAGTCTGTGAGAAACTGCAACATGCTTATCTACATGATTTGCATTTAATATCTTGGTTATGGTCCATCAATAACACATATCCCTATACACATGTTAAATTCCTCCCATCAAATCATTCAAAGCAAATGTCGATTGCTATGTCCATTAATAAAGATTTACACTAGGTCAAATATGTACTTCATTTCCACCTATAAAATATATATAAGAAGTTTATTTCCAAACATTTAGCATGTAGCATTAGGTCCTTTCAATACATTGTTACATTGTAAAATTTTCTATAGGGGTTAAAAAATAACTTGACAACAATAGGTTCAATCGATATGCATTGTAAATACCTTCATTGTAGTTATATTAATCATCCAATTAAGTTAATGAGGGTGGTTCCAAACAGGGCAACTGCCAAAATTTATTCTATATAATGGTATATGGGTGCTACCCCAACTTCAAGCAATCATAAACAAGTGGAAATGTATGAGTTTAGGAAAGTGGGAGAGGCTTTCCACGGCTTCAAATTCTTCTATATGATCAAACATGGAATCAACCTAACACTTATTCAAACAGACTTGGGATTATGGCTATGGTGCAGAATGTAGTGAATCAAACAGACTTGGGATTATGGCTATGGTGTGGAATGCAGTGAATCAAACAATAGAAGCTTAGGGCATGTTTCTCAACAACACACAAAATATCCCATAGATTTCTCAGTTACACACAAAATTCCTTGGCTCTTGCACATAAATTCCAATCGGAAGTTCAATCATATTCAAAAAATCTAGCTGTATGTGGTCTCCTCGAATGACATTGGTTTCTTTCACTTTGGTTTTGGCGGAAGAAGTTAAAAACATCAAAGAAGATTTCAAATTGTTGTCGTCATCTCAGACGGTGTATTTTGCAACCTTTAAGATCTTGAATTTTGAACGGTACCATCAAATTTAGTACCTAGGTTTTGTATCATCATGTTAAAAGATGAAGAAAATGTGGAAAATTGTTGCACATTAAAAGTGTTTTCCAGTAAGAAACTTGTTGTTGTAATAGGACGCTGGAAGGGAAGGACAAATTTTTATGGTTTCACAAATATTATGCCACACACTCAAATCCAATTTGTCAAGAGGCATGGTTGGTTCATTACAGTGCGTCATTGAGGAGTAACGTCATCCAAGAGTGCCAAATCATAGTTTAACAACAATTATCAGAATGTCAAACAATGCCCAAGTGATAGTCTAAAGGAGTGAAACAAACAATGCCAAGGGAGTCAGCTGATACAATTTCAATTTTAAAACAAGTAAAATTAGCAACCCATCGAGGGAATTCACAAATTATTGGGAAATTGCAATTTTTAAATCAATTAAAGGATCTCAATTAAATTGAGAACACCAAATTTGTTCTTGAAGTCATTTTCAAGCGTAGATGTTGATGAGATTACTAATTTTGTTTTGGGAGCCGACATTGACTGTAACGATCCTTCGACAACATCGCTTGAATCAATATGGGGGTCAGGATGTGTTTCATTGGGTACATCAGGAGCATTTTTATCATTGTTACTCTCCTATGAATGTGGAAAAGACACATTATTTTACATTTAAATGAATAAAAAATATATTTTACATTACAAGTAATCAATGAGTAAAAACTAATCGACATGTTTTTAATTTCATTTTATTTACCATGTCCTCCAGAGAGACACATGGCGATTTCCCCAAGATTCTTTGTCGTGCCACCACGCCATCAAAACCCTATGTGAACCCGACCTTTATATCTTTTTATGTGGCTTGCTCATTGAACAAACCCCCCTACATTGAGAAATATCAAAATTATTAGTCACCAGCTGCAACGAATTACATATTTTGTGACGATGATTAAAAAAAAAGTAAAATGTTTAGGCACTTACAACCCGTTCCTTCAATATCCTGTAACCACCTTGGCCCAGTTTATGTTGGCTGTGTTTTTCTTGTCTTGCCTTTGTTGCCTTAGAAGTGTCTTGGAGTCTTCGCAAGATTTTGAAATATGTTAGATATTGATTGTTTTCCTCGTAAAGTAAACAAAAGAACATCATAGTAAATTGAAAACACCTCTTACCTTCCAGGGCCAGGTGGTTTCTTCCCTTGTGATTTCATTGCTAATTCTATTGCATCGAGAATAATTTCTTTCCACTCCCTCTCAGGGATAACCAAAGGGCATTTGCACTTGGGGTCCTGTACTAATTTATTCCTATACGCCTCCTCTCTAACATGTTTCAAATGCTTGCTGGTCCTTTTTAGGATTTCCAGCTTATTGAACGAGTCACCAAACTCGCTAACCAGTCTAGAGATAAGAAGACTTTTCAGTTTGGAATCTTGTCGATTCCATCATAGTTGAATGGTCGACCCAAAAAGTTCTAATGCATAGTCATGCAAACTATTGTAGAACACACTGTTTCCTGTAAAACATTGTCATCATTAGTAATTTAAATCTCACTGATATGTGATTGTTTAAACAATTATATAACATGAATCTCTATAAAGACATATATTAAATACCTAATAGCTGTACTATTTTTAGAGGAACCATGTCCTGGTCGACCAAAAATGATACCGTGGTTGTTCCTGTGCTTTGGATACGTGTAGCACTAGGGTAACAATCAACAGAAGAGTGATGAGATCCATGATCATTTGCACCACCTACACGATCTGGCGTGTGCTGTGGGGGCGTGGCATCACCCCTAGAAGGTATAGAATCGGTTTCAAGTGACACACTTGGGGTGGAAAATAGCCTGGTGGCTATGTGGCCATGCGGGTTCACTGTTGCAGTCCCACTACTGCTACCATGACCTTCCCCTTCCCCTCTCATTGATCTCACAAAAATCTACAATGAGAAATATGTGTTAATTGCATATATCAAATTACAAAATTTAAAACCAAAAATTGATATTGTTAGATGGCATGAATTACCCCATAATTTTCTATCTTAATGCGTAATTCAGATATCCTTTTGAAATCCTCAGCAGTTTCCGGCCCAACAGTGACCAAATTCAGGAATTCCCTATTGGCCTTTCTTAGGGACAATTCTGTTGTCTGCAAGGGGTCTATAGAATCAAATATCTCTTCATCACTTATATATTCATCATTTTCAGTCGATGTGGTGCTAGGAACAAGGCCTTTGCCACACTTAGGGCCTTTGCCCCAATCACCACTCTAGCATAATTTCAAGAAGAATGTTAGTACGTGCAAGGAATATTGAAAAAACAATATATGAACTAATGGAATATTGGCAAATATTATCAAATGAAACATTCACACATACAAATTAGCAAATATTTGGAAATGAAACATCGAGCAAAAGTTAGCAAATGGAACATTCAAAAATAAAATAAAATTTCTTCACAAATGAAACATTCACTCTATTTTGATGGTGATAAACTTGTAAACTCTTGAATTGATTCTTCTATAAGAAATATTGTTGGGTTTTCTTCCAAGGTTGGTTTTCCTGGGATAAATTCTTCTGTTTTTGTGTCTATTATGCATGGTTAATATTTCTAGATCTTGTTATTTTTGTTGCATTGTAATAGTTGAGATTATCAGTGTATAGTTATTCTATGATAACTATGGCATGAAACAAAATTTTGCATTGAAATTATAAAACAATAACTATCAAATCCGAGATTCAGAGAATTCAACAAGGATGTAGTAAGGTAGTTTCCATTAGAGCAAGTGATAAGTCGGCTCTATCAAATGAACATTTCCAAGCCATATAGTGCAACATAACAGCTTGCAATGGAGGTATGTATATACAACATTGATTTTTGTTCTTGGAAAGGTGAGGTCGGTAGAAGCATTGGATGTCTTTCATGTGATGTGTGTCCTTCCAAGCTAATAATGTGGAATTTCTACATTGAGATCCTTGGCTTGAATTGAATGTTGTGGTCTATAATGTTGTCTTAAATTTCCATGTTCCATGTTCCTTGGATGTAATGGAAAGGATCCTTTTGGGTGTTGCAACAAATGAGGCAAAGTGGGTCAAAATTTTTTCCAAGATGATTTGAATGGGGCCAAAGGAGGGCTTGAATCCAAAACCATTAGAAAGGATGTGAATAACAGATTCAAGGGTGCAATCCAAATCCCAAGCAATATGGGATAACTTCATGAAGGTCAAATATGGAAAATTTGGAGGAATTCGAACCTCTTTTTTCATAGACACAAGGGATAAGTTCCTTTAACCACAAGATTTGAAATGATATAAGAGAGAATGTGACCAGATGTAAGAGGGGGGGATTTCCCAATTTATTGGAATGTAAAGGCCAAGCCTTGGCCATCTTTGTTTGCAATCTTGACAATTGGTGGTTTCAAGGCTTGCTTCTATTGACATGATTAGCTCTGGGATTGATCAACTCTGGTCCTTCTCACCGAGATTGTCATCTTGGTGTTATCACTCTGTAAATTTCCTAGAGGTTGTTAGAAAAGAAGAAATTTACAGGAGGTAAATTTATCCAACCACTTCGAAGCTGGGATCTAGCCCTACCAGCTTCAGAGAGGGATCTCTCTGTATGATTTAGATATGTTTCAAATTTAAAATATTAGGCTAGGTAAATAAAATTATGTTGGTTTTGTTTGTTGTAGTTTTCGTTGGGTTGGCTGAGATAGTTTACACATCCATTAGGCTATGGGGTCTGTACCATGAAAATAAAAATCTAAACCAGAAAACGAAGGAACCTTTCACAGGGTGAGATAATGTAATCGCTGGATTCTTTTAGCAACATAAATGAGGAAATAGTAGAAAAGGTGAGAATGTCAATTACAACAAAGAAGCAGTTAAGAATTTCTTTATCATAAAATCAGAAGATGAAACACTAAAATATTTCAAAGTGAGAAACAGGGTATACAAAGATAAATCCTGCAACATTCATTACTTTCAAAGATTAGATTTAGCAAATAGTGTGACAACTAAGCTAGAATAACATTAAACTTAGAAAGAAAAACATCACCAGTGAATACACAAAAGAATCCTGTAAAAATGCCTCTTTGTATTAATGGAAGATCTCTGAAAAATATTACAGTCTGATAGCTCGCAGGGCGTAAAGATCAACCCTCAATACTTCGAAAAGTGAAGTATTTATAACCCAAAATTACAAATGATCCTGCCATTAAATATCAGGACGTGGTAAATCTATTTTTAGCCTAACTAACTTAACAAATTACAAGAATCTAGAAATCTGTTTGATGATGTGTCGCAACTGCATGCTGTTTTTTGGGTGAACCATTGGTGAGGCCTATGCACAACCTCGTCTGACTAGACAGCTGACTGGGCTGGGAAAAATCATCGATTACTCGATTAGGTCACAAAGTTCTTCCCATCGAAGATGACTGGGAACGCTGCCTTTGAGTAACCTTTGGTAGACTTCATCCATTTCTGTGTATTTGGAAAAGTATTTTGGTGATGAAGATGTACCAGATCTCATGCTGTATACTTATGTCCAACTGAAGTGCATCTAGGATTGCCTTGCCAGTGATGCTGCCTTGAATCCCTAAAAATTTTGAACTATCCTTAGCCACATCGGCTAGTCTCTTTTTGTAATCTGGGAGCGTCATCAATTTGTCATTTATAACCTTCAAACCAGGAAGACCTTTCTTATGTAGAGCCTCAATCTTGCTGAAAAATTTTTGTACCCTTAGTTCCATGGCCTGAAACTTTTCTTCTATCTATAGCATCAATCCTCTCTTGGTCAAGACTCTTTTGACCTCAAGGATGGTCTTTGTTCTATCCTCAATTCTCAGCTCTTCCAACTCCTCTCTGGTTTTAGAATTCAAGAATTTGATGATTTCATTAGCTTGTGTGGGCATCTCTCCCAGTTCTGATCTGATCTTCTCGATGGCTTGTTTACTTCTCTGCACCAATTCATTTTTCTCAAACATAATCTGTATCATTGGCCATATTTCGTTCATAGACTTGGTGATGTCTGTCCAGACACTTTCTTTGACTTCGGCCAGTGTTTGCTTCTAGAGGTGTTGTAACTCTTGTTTGAGCTAGTCTGACACCTGTTTTTCCTTGGAGAAGCTGGTTTGATAAGAATATTTGAGTTCCTGAAGGTTCTCAATCTCCTTTTTAAGCTTGCTAATCTCTGTCTCCTGCAGGTTCATCTCTTCCATAGATTTGGCCAATTCAATCGTCTTTTCCAGAGACGTCAGTGGATTCGTTGATGGGACTTCGACTAGTGATGTTGTGCTCACCCCTGAGAGTGGTACTGCGCTCAATGGAATGACTTCCATGGGTTTCAACTGTTCTTTCTCTTTCACTAGCTTCTCCATCTCAGCTTCCATTTCCTTCAGTTGTGCATTCTGCTCCATGATTAACTTAAGCATCTCATATTTTTCTCCTCTTGTGTTTGCTATTTCCTTTGCCTGTGAGTCTATTGTAGGTGGCAGATTCAATTTTTTTTCTCAAAGATGCTATGTTTTCATTTTTCTTCTTGATCATCTCCTCGAATGCTTTCACATTCGAGGGATCATACCCGATCTTGAGGACTAGTTCCTCCAATGTCTTGATCCTGTTGTCCTTGGAAAAGGATGATATCTTCTCCAACTTCAACTGTGTCTGGACGTTGTTCAGAGACACTTGTAACCTGGAGGTAGTAGTGGAAGCATGTACCAACGTGGAGAAAACCATTTCTCCAGTTTGTCTGTGTAGATCCATTTGATCGGCAGGATGCACGTCTTTGGTATGGAATTCAAAGGTTTCCCTTTTATAGTTGGTGATTACCTTTGGGTCTAGCACTTGTGCTTGGAGAAATTCCATGTGCATTCTGCCCTTCTCTGTGTTGAATGCCGATAGCAGCCTGTGTTGTGAAGTCAACGTCTACTTCCAGAATTGGGCATATGTGCTGTTGGTCAGAGTTTGATTCTTTTTCTTGATCAAGTCATATTTCTCAAAGATGCTCAGCTTTGGTCCTGTCTTGCCTGGCTGGTTGATTGGTGGAGTATCTGTAGTCTTCTTTGGTAACACAGTGGTTATAATCTCCTTTCTACTTGTGTTGAGGAGCAACCAATCAACCTCTGTCACTGTAGTGGATGGAATTTCCTTTTCTCTAGCCGGGTCAGGAGCTGGACTGGTTTTTGGCCTCTTGGTATGTAGTCAAAATTCTTCTAATGACACTTTAGTGACAAAAGGTGACAGATCCTGCCTAGGCCTTTTCTCCTTTGGAGCCTGTGGTGCGGTTGTCTGTGATACAGTGACCGGGGGGTCCTGTTGTTCTGTTTCAACCAAAGTGTTTGGTTCCCATCCTGTCTGGTTTGAAAATTTATCTATCTTAGGCCTAGATTCGTGGACATACGGGATATTCTTGTTTTTTATCCTCATCTCTGAAATGATCCTGCATGGATCATAGTGCCATGTGAAACTCATGAAGAATTTCATTTCCTTCAGCAACTTGTCTGCTTCCTCTCCAGTGCCTCGATTGTTGCAGATGAAAGACCCAATCTACCCTTTGATTCTAAGCTGTTGCTTTTTTCTTTAAAGATACAAAGTGAATATCATCCGAATTTATCATCTGCCTTATGTATTCCAGAGAAAAAATTCTGACAGGTAAGTATTTGGGCAATTTATATGGGGCCAACTCGCACCCATAGACTCTGATCTTAGTGTGATTTTGGTACAGGTACCAATCACCAGTCTTTGTATGATATGAGAGATGTAGGATCCTCTGAACTTCGTCATTAATCCTAGGTTTGGGTCTGCCGCTAAGCATACTCACCACTGGGTGGTAGAATTGATCGATAAACTACTTGAAACTAAATTTCGTGGAGTTATGCCTGAGTAGGGAAGTCCATGCGGTTATTGCCTAGGGTCTGCCATCTTCATCCATCTTCTGCATAGAAAAAACAAATTTGTCCACTTGGAAGAAAACGAACAGGTATGTCAGTATTGAAGAATACCAGAACATGCTTTATGTGGTGAAATTGACGAATTTCTCATGAATATTGTTCGCCAAGAACGTACTGAAGTCAAACTGTGTAGTGGGCTTCTCATCGGTGGAGAAAATAGACAAAAATCCCAGGATAGGTTCATCCACCCACTGATCTGAATAATAACCTAACAAGGCGCATAGGGACGTGATAACCTGGTTTCCTTTGGATGAGAACATGGAGGAAGGATAAGGGGGATTTGTAGCGGGGAACTGATCGGACTGTGGAAGAAAAAGATCAAATATTTGAGCTCTTTGAGGAAATGTCATCTTCTGGTATAAATTTGTAAGGATTTCAAGGTTAAAAGGTGATGCGGAGTTGGCTCGGGATATTTTCATCATTTGGTCGATGGTTTCTGGCGTGATGAGGAAAAGAACTTCCCCGGAGGAGGATACGATGGCTCTTTGCTTGGGAATATAGTGGGCTTGGCACTTGAGGGCGAACTCTGGGAAATGGTGAATATGGGGGAAGAGATATAGGGGAAGGTTGGACTCCCAGAGTCCAATTTCATCACTCTGGTCCAGGAAGACTTCTTTAAGCCATGATTGAATGTTTTCAAAGTCAAAATTGCACTTAGTGTCTATGATTAAGTAGTCTTTGTCGGCCAGTGGAATCCTGTCGAGATCGACAGGAGGCGGGAGAAACAGATTCTCCTCTCCTTATGTTTGTTTTGATTTTGGTGCCATTACTGTAACAATACCTACAAATAAAACAATGTTAGTAGAGACGACTATAGATGGGGGCGACTGACTGTAACAGAGAAGAAAATGGGGTAAATTCTCTGGTGCAATGAGTGGGTAAATGGTGAAGGAATGAAGAGTGAGGGTAATTTTGAGTAAACGGGCATCCGTTGGGTGCGGGGGACAGGTCAGCTGGTTAACGGATAAGTTATCCAGTATTAAATGGCCAATGGCTCATTTAGAATGTGAGATGGCAGGTGACAACGACTGAGGGATACGAATGGGTGATGTGGTGATTATCGATTGGGGGAAAAAATCATGGTGAGGGGACTTGCCACGAGTGAATGAGGGAGAAGGACTGACAGAGTTATGGGATGTGACTCTTTTGGAAAGGTGGATGATGACGTCATGAGGTGATGAGGTATGTCAGATAGTAGGAGGTGGTGGGTCTCAGAACCAGTAGATTTATGCCACGTATTGATAGGGGGCCCTCCAGAGTAATATTCCATTCCAGACCCCCCCCACCATTAAAGGTAGATCAATCGGGATGGTCCAAAAAATACCTTGGGCCATCGATCTACGCACTTTCCTTTTGACCGGATATCTGTGCACGCTCTTTAACACACATTCCGGACCCCCCCTCTATTAAATGCAGACCGGATGGGGGGGTCCGGAATCCAATACAGACTGTAGATATAATCATCAAAACATGGGCCGTCCAGATGCGTGCATGCATTATCAGTGATTCCGGAACCCCCGCCCCCCCCTCAGTTAAAGGTAGAACGGTTGAGGGGATTCGGAAATATTTTTCCACCGTAGATATAGGCGTGATCATCTGGGCCGTTGATACATGAGCGATGCATAAATGTGGGCACGAAAGTTTATGCACCCTGAAAAACTTAGGATAAGAGCATGTCATGGGTTTTTCCCAAGCCTTTACATCTTTACATCACCAATGGGTTAGGCAAACAACTTTTCGAGCATTCAAAACATGGTCCAACATTGATCATTGAGTTGGTTTTATTTAAATCAAGAAAACTACCCTAAGTTCTAACCTAACTTCCTATGACAATTGGCCCAGATTAAACTGCTGGGCTAAGAACTTACTCTATCCTGGGGCTACCTGACCAAGATTAGACAGTCTTGCCAGATTTATTCACTAACTAACCTAGGTCACTTGGTTAAGATTAAACAGTTTAGCCAAGATTATTCACTATTCCTATCAACATGAATTTAAAAGAACTTGGCCATGCTTGAAAGGTATGGACCCAGTCATTGTTATTGCATGAGGCTCTTATTGAGAATCTTTTATGCCCTCTTTTCTTTTTCTTTTTCTTTCTTTTCTTTTTTCTTTTTATTTCTTTTCTTTTTCTTTTTCTTTCTTTTCTCAAATTATTTGCATAATGAAAAATCATTTGACAAACAAAGAACACTAGAGAGATAACATTCTAGTCACCAGTTGATCCTATAAATTATAGGGTGATAACACTTGGAAACCTTTTGAGCTTTGGAAGGTGGTCTGTTTGGTGAGCCACATATGAAATGTGGACCACATGAAAAGTTTTGTATGTGTTATTTTATGTCTTGTTTTAATTTTCAGTATTGTGATTCTTGGGGTAAGTGTCCTCTCTCAGCATTTCATTCATAACTTTTTCTACAAGAAGCAAAATCAAATTTTGTTGAAGATTCAATGAATACATGCTTCATTCTATCCATGAATTGGTGATATTACGGTTGGGAAACTATAGGTAAGATAAGAGAGGGATGGAATAGGTTTTGTATCGTAGAAAAAGAAGACGTTCCTGGGTTGACTCGATTCAGATTGTAATCGACCAACAACTCTTCATTTGCTGTTATTGTTTTCACCACACATACAAATATCCTATTACCTTCATGCTCCTCAAAAATGAAATTGGGTTCCTTTCTTGTTGTCCCAGGACTTGTACTGTTTATAAGACCTGCAATATTCCCTGATGCCTTTGGCCTTCCATCTATATACATAGTCACTCCTTTATTTTTATTATTGTATTTCAGTTGTATATAATTTGCGGCGAGTGCGTATCTCTCCATACTAGGCATATATTGGACCAGCCTCAAACATACTCCATAAGTGTAACATGGTCCAACATAATCACACAATTCAACTAATCTGCCATATTTTACCTTTATGCCATCCATGGAGAATAAACCAAGGCCATGGATGGATGACAGAGCAATGCGATACATCCTCTCATTAACAAAAAAGTTGGTGTCCAACTCTGGCAGTTCCTTGGGTACCCACTGTTTAAGTAGGTGTTTGTACCTCAAGGGAACCTCGATGTCACCTATACTCTCATCGTCATAAGAGAATTATCCTCCTTTATCAAGAAAGAATTTCATGCGCCTACCAAACTTTCTTCTGACCTTTTCACCTCTAGTTGATTTCGCCTTGTAACATGTGTTGGATATGTTTTCCCTTGTCCCTCTCGAAATTTCATCACTCGAGTTGGATGATAGGTCTGATAGATACATATTTGGTTGTACCTACACTCCATTGAGGGAGAAGAAAACATTAGTTCAACTATATTCATATTATAGTATAGCTAAAGATAAACAATGAAATTATAACTTGAGATGTAAGACTTTTGCATCTAGGGTTGGAGCCCAACCTCTTAGAAAACACAAAGTCTTTATTCACTCAGTATTTTGGGTAGGTGTTTGTACTCTATTCACCTAGGTATACAGTCTAAGGACATGAATCTAGTGAAATAGAAGAGTTTGTAAACGTTGTTTCTATTTGGGTGGCCAATATAGTCATCAATTTTCTCTAAGTGAGATATTCTAAGGATAGTTTTCAATCGGGGCATGAACATCCTTTTGTTTGGAATCCAATGTGAAATGATGTAAATTTTCCACATGATGAATGCATTGGATGGTCCTTCAACATATGAAATTATAAGCATGCAAAATTATCATCTTTGTAGTTCATGGGTCGCATAAGATAGTTAGAAAACAAATACACCTCAAATAAGTGGGACTCATAATGAAGGTCTTTATTGAAGATTCAATGATTTATTTCTTAGTGTCGAAAACCGTAGTTTAGCCACATCACACCATATATACATAAGAATACAAAATGGTGGTAATATATTTAGGTTACATAGTTGAATAAAACATGAAATTTTTTAAGAGAATCCACAATATTGAAAATAGGGGCACACTAGGGTTGAGTTTATAATAGGGTAGGGTGTGCTTTGGGTGTAGCTTGATCAGAATAATAGGGTCATGTGGAAAAAGGCAAACTCCGAGAAGAAGGAATTAGGAGAGGAGTATGAAAATCCAAGAGAACAATGTCTTATGAAAGGATTATGTAAGTTTGTGGATGAGGCATAAACCCCGACAAAGAGAGTAGTGAATGAAAAATGCCACGAAATTTGAATAGCTAGTAGGGTTGTGCAACAAGGAAATGAATTGTTATGATGTAATAAAAATTATAACCTTTGAGAAACCCTAAACTACATCGCAGGTGAGAAAGAAGAAGACTTACCATGGTTTTAAGACCTCCCTCATCTGTATGCCTCTCCCTCCTCCGTACACCCCTCCTTCTCCTCCACTTTGCAGACTGCGTGCCTCCTTCTCTGTGTGTGCAGACATGCTCCCGTCCTTCTCCTCCACTCTGCAGACCACGTGCCTCCTTCTTTGTGTGTGCAAACGTGCGCTCCTACTCCTCCACTCTGTAGACCACGTGCAACTAATTGGGGGCAAGCTCAAAAATTATGAGTGTGGAATGAGTGGTTTTGGTTTTTTTAAATGTGGTTTTTTGTTTTTGTTTTGTTTTTATTATTATTTAT
>JASDQU010949406.1:12516-32051 GCA_032191745.1 Picea mariana | reverse complement strand
ACCCAAGGAAAGTTCGCAAGGTGGGTTCCCAAACACAACTCAATGCTAGTTCTCAAGATGGACGCCCAAACGCATGAAGAGTTGTAACAAAAATGACCACACAAGGGAGCACTAGGCAAAAAGACGAGCTGAAGGATGGATAAGAACCAATTTTGGCTTGGAGGTAGATTTTTTAATACGACCTCACCAAGGTTGGGCACCCGAATGCAACGCAAGGAGAGTTCATAAGATGGGCTCCCAACCACAACACAAGGCAAGTTATTTATTTTTATATTTCTTACCACTATTGTGTTTTTCTGATCCAAAGGATGGGGGTTTATATATGGGATGATACCCCTATATCCATTAATAATGTCGTAGAAATATCTTCAACTATATATTTAATTTCTATACATTGAGTCCCATGTTCGCCCTGCTCTATTCTCTTCACTATTGTTCTCTTCTTTTTAGTGCTAGTGCCAACCTTGTCCACACTCATTTTTCTTTCTTATCTCTAATGTAGGGTGTGTGTCCACATCTCTAATAATTTATAGGGTTGTAAACTATTCGTCACTCAGTAATAGGATTCTATATCATGAGACCGTGTGTGGGTGTCTTTATAATTGATCACAAATGAGCAGTTTTACAATCCCATGATGGGATAATTAGGCTAATGGTTTCCCTCGTATTTTGTATCATCTCTTTGAGGCAATAGAGAAAAATGTGGAACACTTATATATATTTTTTACATATCAAATGTGAGTAATACCTTGATTTATATAATAATATGATGGACCCCTAGATTAGGATTTTCTACATTGAGATCCTCGGCTTGAACCGAATATTGTGGTCTATAATATTGTCTTAAATTGCCATGTTCCATGTTCCTTGGATGTAATGGAAAGGAGCCTTTTGGGTGTTGCAAAAAATGAGGCAAAGTGGGTCAAATGTTTTTCCAAGATGATTTGAATGGGGCCAAAGGAGGGCTTGAAGCCCAAACCATTAGAAAGGATGTGCATAACAGATTCAAGGGTGCAATTCAAATCCCAAGCAATATGGGTTAACTTCATGAAGGTCAAATATGGAAAATTTGGAGGAATTCAAACCTATTTTTTCATCGACACAAGGGATAAGTTACTTTAACCACAAGATTTGAAATTATATGAGAGAAAGTGACTAGATGCAAGAGGGGGGGGTTCCCAATTTATTGGAATGTAAAGGCCAAGCCTTGGCCATATTTGTTTGCAATCTTCACAATTGGTGGTTTCAAGGTTTGCTTCTATTGATGTGATTAGATCTGGGATCGTTCAATGCTGGTCCTTCTCATCGAGATTGTCATCTTGGAAACCTTTTGATCTTTGGAAGGTGGTCTATTTGGTGAGCCACATATGAAATGCAAACCATATGCAGATTTTTGTATGTGTTATTTTATGTCTTGTTTTAATTTTCAGTATTGTGATTCTTGGGGTAAGCGTCCTCTCTCAGCATTTCATTCGTAAATTTTTCTACAAGAAGAAAAATCAAATTTTGTTAAAGATTCAATGAATACATGCTTCATATTATCCATGAATTGGTGATATTATGGTTGGGAAATTGTAGGTAAGATAAGAGAGGGATGGAATAGGTTTTGTACCGTAGCAAAAGAAGACGTTCTTGGGTCAACTCGATTCAGATTTTTTATCGGATAAATCAGTAGGTGTAGACACTAAAAAATCTCCCTAGATCCACCTGAATCTAGAACAAAACAGGACAGGACATGACTCTTTCCCTAAGTTGTAGTCATTGAATCTACCACTAAGGAGGAATGAGTGACATTCCTTTATATCACTTCCTTAGGTCTTTGTTGTTCCTACTTCGCTCCGGTGCTCTTGTGAAATCAGGTCCAAGACAACACAAACCAACCAAAGTGAAGATAGAAAAGTACATTCAATGTCAACCTATGCATATGATCAAGGAGTTATGCAATAAAATAAGAGTGTTTTTATGGGAAAGGGACATGCCATTGTATTATATTAAATGAAAGTAGAAGATACAGTGAGATCACCTTGATGTTGCAAGCTTCCTTTCAATGACCCTTGGTTCCAACACACACACTTGCTCTACGTTTGCATGAAGAAGATCCAGTACAACTTGATATACCAAATAGAGTCTTCAAGCTTCTATCCAAGTAGATTTCTCCACACAATTCTTTCACCAATTATTCCTTCAATCTTTATTAACCTTTTCCATGAGAAACCTTTCAATATATAGGAGAAGGAGAGATGATTAAATGGATGAGGATGATCCCACTAAATTTGAGAAGTTAGTAGGATGCCAACCATGCGAATGCCAACTCATTTTCTACAATATTTCCTTCTAGAACCTTCGTGACCTCTTCTCTTTTCCAAAATTTGAAATAGGTCTACACCCTACCTATAGAGAATACTGTGGACAGTTCGCACCCTAAGTTTGGGTTGCCTGCGAGAATGAAGTATTTTTTCACCCTGTAATATAGGCAGCCTACGAACTCATCTTAAAAATGTGTTTTTTGGAAGAAGACAACAACCACTTTTCTCAGCAAAAAGTTCCTTGTGGGAGCCTGAATACATCACTTGTAGAGACATCACCAGAGTGACCAAAATCATGTGTAATAGAATGCCCCCCAAAGTATGAGGCTGGAACTTGTGATAGCCGAAATACTTTGTAAAATGCGTGTGTGTGTCAGAAAAAAGGAGCGCACCTAATCGAAAACCTATAAACAACCAAGCATCTGCATAATATAATACCAGTTCTGAGGTAGGCATTCCCATGCTCAAATAAAAAATGAATGGAATCATAAATGTAGGTCATGGCCAAAAATCAGACACCATGGATCTATGTCGTCAAAATGCTACATAGCCACTAGGAATACACTATGGATCTATGTGATAGGACTTGAATAATGACATAGCCACGTGACATACAAAGTGGATCTATGTGCCGATACAAATCATACATACTCCATCTCAGCCTGGATAAAAAAGATGAGACCCAAGGTCTTCAATACCATCACCTGAAAGTACGAATTTAGCCATGCGATTACATGTGCTGAAGTCGAACATGGTAGAAACCACTTGATTACCGGTCATTGATGAAAACCGTTAGCAAGTGCGAGAGAAATCACCATTGATGTCAATGACTCCCAATGCAAATGAATGAGCTGAAGTCAAGAACTCGGCGAAATCTCTCGATCAGGGATCAATGATGTGAAACCCCTGACGAAAGTGAAGAGACCTGCCATTAAGGCATGTAGGTTCCAAGGTAATAAATGATTTCTAAGTCTCATTTCCGGATAATGAGTTGGAGTCAACGGAACAAGACTTGTCACAGGAGGGCCTTGATGTATCCCCCATCAATGACACGAAATAAGTAATAGATTTTGAGGGTGAAACAAAGTATGAATACGGGTTGAAATGGACACAGGGAAGGCCGACATAGTAAAAATGGACAACTATAGATGGCCAACTCAATAAAGGGCTCGTGTGAACTTCTCTTGAACATATGAATGACACGACCAAGGACTTGGCAGCACTGACTCAAAGATGACTTGAGATATGACCTTGTAGCAAGTCAAACGAGAGACAAATGGGTTTCCCAACCCGGATTCAAATGACGAATAGGGGGTGTCATGTTCAAGAGTGACGCTTACTGCCATTAATATGAATACGAAAACACATCCCTTTACCAAAATTTCCCCCACCATTTCTGGCGAGTACCTCTTTATTTTTACACAAGCTTGAGGAGGATAACATATGCTTGTTGATGTAAGCTCATCCTTCGGATGAGTCCCTCAGAGTATATTTAACGAAGCCTAGGAAGGAGTGGTTTGGTTCCATTGCGGGTCTTTCTATGTTTTTTTAACAAGTTGACGCAGTCGCACCCCTTGCCTCGACAAAAGGCCTCTAATGCAACCACACCCCTTGCCTCAGCAAAAGGCCTCTGCGTTGACCTCCCAGTCTTTAAGGATCGTTCAAAGTTCACCCCCCGAGCCGGAGTGGCTCCTTCGATTCTCCCCTGGAATCTTTATTTGATTTTGACCCACAGGTATTTTTCGACACCTTACAGCCTTTAGGCCCGATCCCTTCTCCGTTCACAACAGAAAAGTAGTAATCGGGTTTCGGGGTTTTCCAATCCTTGATGTCGCAAACCCTTGCTTCCTCGAATTCTTGATCTCTGATATCCTGATGCGCTCCCTTTGGACTTTAGCCCCTCCTGGATATGCCCCAGTCCACGCGACCTCCTCTTATATGACCGTAGTCATACCTCTTATCGGGATTCAGGGTTTCGAATGTCAAAATGTGTTAAACCCCTTTTCAACGGAATCCCCGATTTCTCGATTCTTGATTTCTCGATTGATGACCTTTCCTTTCGAGAAATTTCCCGAAAGCTTTGATCTCGACCATGCATCCTCAAGGATGGACGATCCTCGCCACTTCGGGATTTTCACCGTGTAAATTCCCGATGCCTCGTTATGCAGAGATGACGTCAGCAGGATCCCACACGAAGCTCTCCTTTTTTCGAAAAATCAGAATTCACGATTTCAAACTGCAAGTTCTCCTTGTCTCCAGGACTCACGAAATGCTGATCCCCAACTTCCTCCAGATTTTTGACACGTGTCCCAAGTAGATGGATGGTTCAGATTTATCCTCCGGTTTCACCGACTGAAAAAGCCAAAACACTCACTTATGTGAGTCCCGATGATCAAAATTTTGATGGGCTTCTGATCTCGCCCACGTGTCCCAACTGATGGATGGCTCCGATCATTTACGGGGTTTCCAACATGGATTTTCCCGATCTCTTGCCACAGAACTTCCGATTTTCCTAGTCCCGAAACTCCGATGGAGTCTTCCTTTTCGGGACTTTTCCCTAGATCTTAGATCTTCGCTACTTGTCCCCTCAAGATGGACGACCTTGATTTAACCTCGGGATTTCGAGACTTTCGATGCCCCGATGACCCAATTTCTTTGATAACTTAAAACCCCGGTCGCCGAAATGCCGACAGGCACTCGATTATCGCCACCTGTCTCCGCAAGATGGATGGCTCAGATTGATTCTGGGATTTTCACTATGAAAATTCCCGATCACTCGTCCTCGTGACTCCCGATTTCACGAATGCCAAAATTCCGATGGCCATGCCTCTTGTCGGAACTTTCCTCCTCCCGTTCACGAAGCTTAAACTCCGTGCAACTCCTGGTCAATCCAACGACTGATGAGTATCTATGTGAAGATCCTACAGTCCACAATGTCCTGAGCTTGAACTCTGGATGCAACCGTAACCTCCCCGCTTCTCTGGAAGATCTGACGGCTGGAGGGATTTCACTAATCCCCCCCCCAGATTTATGACCGTCGGTCTCTTCCTTTTGATGATTTCTACGAAGGAAACCAAGGAATCTTCCCTAGACTTATTTACTTGCACTACAAACTTCTGATGCCCCTCAATGTTTTCAAAAGGCTTTACCCCTCCTAAACTTCTCACAACTTCGAGCCTCAAAGAGGATCCTTGCATGCACTCCTTGCGGCGACCTCCAAACACCTGAAGTGTTAAACTCTCTTCAACCTTGTGCATGCCTTGCACAACTCCTGTGGCCCACTGCACTCTGAGGAAATGAGAACAAACTCTACCCCTCCTAATCTTTCAGAGACAACCCTCTGAAATCCTTGTCGACGCACTCCTTGTGGACAATTCAACTGCACTCCTTAAAGAAATCTTGCTCAGATAGAGAAACAATTGAAACTCATCCTCCTTACTCTTCCTCTCTCAGATTTTAAACATTCAATAAGAAATCATTCATACATAGCATAAAAAGAAACTGCATGATAGAAAGAAGAAATCATTCATGAACATAACATTCAAAGATGCATGCACAAAGAATATGTAAACACCATGAATCTGAATCACAACTTTCTTTATATAATTTCAGAACTTCTGTACATGGAGTCTGCTACACAGCTCTCTGCTTCTCCCCTATGCTCTCTTCTCTTTTCATGCTTCTATCCCCTGTTACAATGCACAATGAGGGTGTCTATATCCCGTTTCCCTCTTCCCTTCTAAAATTGTCTAATCTAGAATTGAATTCTACCTACTTGCATTAACTCCTATAAATGCCTTCTACCTACTAAGGACGAGAGCAATCGCTCAAGGTCTGTTTACATGATACAATTGCGCTTCTTCTTAATGACTTCATTTAATATTGCATGTCAACTTCAAGGAAATTTCAAAATTTGCACTGGCTTGTCCAGCTGTCTTTCGCTTTCGCGCTGGCTTACTTGATGTTGGCGATGCTCCTGCATCATACTCCCTCACTTGAAAATTTTCATGGGCTCCTGTCCATGAGCTCTCGCACAGTATTTCCATGCTTCTGAATCTCTGCTTCATTCTCCCAGCTGGCATCTTCAACTGGATGGCCCTTCCACTTGACTAAATATTCGAAGTATTCTTTCCTTATGGTCTTCTTGCCAATTCTTTTGTCTAGTATGCTTTCCATTTGTGGCTTCTCTGCAACTGGCATCTGCTTTTGCCACTAAACCTCTAACTATTCATCACTTGTTCCTTCTTCCTCAGCTTTGTATGGGTACAAATCTGAGACATTGAATATCAGAGAGATTACGATCCCATCGGGTAATTCAATCTCATAAGCATTGTCCCCAAATTTCTTCAAGACCCTACATGGTCCGATTTTCTTCATGGTGGGAACCTTTCTTTCCTTAAATCTGCAAGAATTAAGTCACCAACTTCATACTAAAGTTGTCTTCTATGTTGATCTACTCTACGCTTATACTTCTGGCTTGAACTCTGCAATCGCTTCTTCACCTTGCTGTGAAGTTCCTTCATCGCTTCTGCAAAATCTTCTGCACTAGCGCTCCTAGCCGCATTTTGTTCTGAATCCCTTAATTCAGAAATTCCCCTCGGCTGTATGCCATAGACAATCTGAAATGGACTTTTCCCTGGGCTCCTGTTGACTGAGTCATTATACGCAAACTCTGCCTGTGGTAATATATTGTCCCACTCGCTGTGGTGTTCTGTCACCAGGCTTCTCAGCAAGTCTCCCAGACTTCTGTTCACTACTTCTATCTGCCCATCCATCTGAGGATAATAAGCCGAACTAAAAGATAAGTTAGTTCCCAGCTTCTTCCATAATTTCCTCCATAAATGCCCTATGAACCTAGTATCTCGATCCAAAACTATACTCCTTGGCAAACCCTGAAGTCGAATGACTTCTCTGAAAAACATATTTGCAATGTGAGTTGCGTCACTGGTTTTTTGACATGGAATGAAGTGTGCCATCTTGGAAAATCTATCCACCACCAAAAATATTGAATCACAACCTCTTTATGTTCTTGGCAACCCCAACACAAAATCCATGCTGATTGCATCCCACAGCCTCTTTGGTATGGGAAATGGTTGATAAAACCATACATTCTGTTTTCTTCCCTTCGAATGATGGCAAATTCTACATCTGTCCATGAACCTCTTGACGTCCGCTCGCATTCCCAGCCAAAAATATGACTCATTCAACTTTGTGAACATCTTTTCGTGACCAAAGTGTCCTGCCAATCCTCCACTGTGTTTCTCCTTCAACAGATTCTTCCTCATGGAGCATTTTGGAATACAAAGCTGATTGCCTTTAAACAACAATCCTTCCTGGATCATGTATTCTATCCATTGGCTCTTATCTTTGAGAATTGGATTCTCAGTTGCTTCATACGCCTCTTGAAAATCTGGGTCAGCTGTGTACATGTCCTTGAGATCATCAAAACCCAACGTTTTGACTCGGAACTCCTGCAACAACAAACACTTCCTGCTCAAAGCATCAACAACTTTGTTAGAAGTTCCAGAAATATGTTTAATTCCAAAAGTAAAATTCTGCATATAATCGACCCATTTGACATGTCTCTGATTCAACTTTTCCTATTGAGTCACAAACTACAGTGCATGATTTTCACTATATAAGACAAATTCCTTGGGAATCAAGTAATGCCTCCATTTCTTCAATGCCTGTATGATAGCATAGAACTCCTTATCATATGTGGAGTACTTCACTTTTGCTTCATTCATCTTCTCGCTGAAGTATGATATTGGCCTGTCTTCTTGACTCAAGACTACCCCAATTGAAAATCCACTTGCATCACATTTCACTTGAAATGTATTTTGGAAATCCGACAACACCAGAATTGGTTGTTCCGTAATCTTTCTCTTCAACAGATTAAAAATTTTCTCAGCCTCTTCTGTCTAGTGAAAATACTTTTGTCTTTTCTTCACTGTATCCATCATTGCTGCACTAATTCCACTGAAATTCCCGATGAACTTACGGTAGAAACTAGCCAATCCGTGAAAACTTATCACCTCAAATATGTTCTTCGGTGATGGCCAATTCTTGATCACTTACACCTTATCTAGATCCATCCTCAATTTGTCTACAGAAATAACAAATCCCAAGTAAATGAGATCTGTCTTCATGAATGAGGATTTCTTCATGTTTTTGAGCAGCTTCTCTTGCTGTAATCTCTTCATCACAATAGCCAAATGCTTTAAATGCTCCACTACTGTTTTACTGAAAACCAGTATGTCATCTAAATACACAATGACAAATTTTCCGATGAACTCCTTCAGGACTTCGTTCATCAACCTCATGAAGGTACTTGGTGCATTTTATAAGCCAAACGACATAACAAGCCATTCATACAACCCTTCATTTGTTTTGAAGGCTGTTTTCCATTCATCACCTTCCCTCATGCAAATCTGGTGATAACCACTTTTCAAATCAATCTTTGAAAAATATTTTACTCCACTTAAGCAATCCATTAAATCATCCATCCTGGGTAATGGAAATCTGTATCTGATGGTTATCTTGTTAATGGCTCTTGAATCAGTGCACATCCTCCAACCTCCATCTTTCTTCGGACTGAGTACTGTTGGAACAACACATGGACTCAAGCTTTCCCTGACCAAACCTTTGTCCAACAATTCCTGGACTTGCCTCTTGACCTCTTCGTTCTCTTGCGGCGTCAATATATACACGACTTTATTTGGTAAAATAGCTCCTGGTATGAGGTCAGTATGATGACTCACACTTCTGATCGTTGGCAACGAACGAGGTAATTCGTCCACTACTATATCAGCGAACTCTTCCAGCAGTTCCTAAATTTCTTCTGGTAAATCATCCACTCTTGTGTTGGTCAAAAAAATTCTAGGCTTTCTGACCACAAAGAACTGTGGATCTTCCTTTTTATTAACCTCATTAAGAAGTTCCTTCCCATTCATGAGAAGTACCATGTTGCTCACTTCCGGCTTCACCTCCTTATCTTAGATTGGAAGAAACATGTGAGTTCTCCCATTCTTTTCTAGGGTGTATGTGTTCATCTTCCCATCGTGAATCACATTTCTGTCATATTTCCATGGTCTACCCAACTATAAATGACAAACATCCATAGGAATAACATCACAGAGTATCTTATCATTATATCCTCCTATCTTAAACTCAACTAAACATTGTTTAGTGACATTTACCTGATGTCCCTTTTGTAGCCATGAAACTTTATATGGACTTGGATGTTCAATCGTCTCCAGCTCCAGCTTTNGGGGCCTATCATTATATCCTCCTATCTTAAACTCAACTAAACATTGTTTAGTGACATTTACCTGATGTCCCTTTTGTAGCCATGAAACTTTATATGGACTTGGATGTTCAATCGTCTCCAGCTCCAGCTTTTCTACCATCTCCGTAGAAACAAGATTATCCGTGCTACCACTATCTACAATGACTTTGCATACCCTGTCCTTGGTTTTGCAAGTAGTCCGAAAAAGTCTATTCCTTTGGGCTGAGCTCTCCACCTCCTTCTCGGGTGTCAAAAGAACCTTTCGCATCATCAGTGATCTTCCACCTTCAGCATCCTCTGCCTCAACATCTCGCCTCTATGCTTCAGCGATGTGAGTCTCTCCACCCTCTTTATTTTTATCTGGACATTCATAAGATTTGTGTCCATTATTTCCACATGTGAAGCATTTTATCACTCCACCTCTTCCTCTTCCTCTACCTCTAGTACGAGGAAAAGTATTATTATCAGCATAACCTCCTCTCTGCTTAGTATGCTGTCCTCGCTGTGAACTTCCACCTCTCTCTGTTCAAGTCTGAGGTTTTTTCCAGTCTTCCTTGGGCTTTTGGTTTTTATCTTGGAAAATTGATTTTCCCTTGGCTTGACTTCTGCCTCGACTTCTTTGACCCTATTTTCTGCTTAGCTTCTCTTCAGCCTTTAGAGCCATTTGATAAGAATCTTCCACCGTTCGGATGGTTACCATGCTCATCTCATCTTGAATGTCATACCTCAAGCCATTAATGTATCTGGAAAATTTCTCATCATCGCTCTCCCGATGACCTGCTCTGATGTTCAGTCTGTAGAATTCCTCAGTATATTCTTTCACTGTCATCAGATTTTGTCTCAGGTTCTGCATCCTCCTGAACAGAGTAATCTGGTAATCCCTGGGGATGAATTTTTCCTTCATCTTTGCAATCATCCTGTCCCAGCTCTTGATTTTCTGCTTTCCCTTGCAGCTTCTGTCAGCTTGTAGTTCATCCCACCACAATGCTGCATGTCCCTTTAATCTTGTGACAGCATGCCTGACTTTCTTGTCTTCTTCGACATCTTCATAGTCAAAGTATGTGTCTAGAGCTCTAATCCAGTCTAGAAGCTCCTCTGCATCCAGATTTCCTTCATAAACTGGAATGTCCATCTTCGCTCTTGCACCCATCCTGGAAATAGCTCTGAACAAACGTTCGTTTGATGCATCTTCAGCTGCAACTTCTTCTTCATGTTCAACCTCAATCTCACTCTCGGAATCACTAAGATCCCCAACATTGACTATGCATCTTTGCGCTGTCTCCATGTCTTCGAGTCTAGCTCGTAGATCACACATCTCTCTTTCCATTTCTAGATTTTGCATCTGTCTACCTCTTCTTCTTGGCATTTCCCTTTCCTCTTTGGGATTGGGTGATTGTCTATCTCTTCTTCTAGGCGGCATGATGAATTTTCTTCTTCCCTGCTATAGAAAGCAAATAACCTTTCTGTGCTTTGATACCAAACTGACACAGCCACACTCCTTGCCTCGGCAAAAGGCCTCTGCATTGACCTCCCGGTCTTTAAGGATCGTTCAAAGTTCACCCCCTGAGCCGGAGGGGCTCCTTCGATTCTCCCCTAGAATCTTTATTTGATTTTGACCCACAGGTCTTTTTCAACACCTTACATCCTTTAGGCTCGATCCCTTCTCCGTTCACAATAGAAAAGTAGTAATCGGGTTTCGGGGTTTTCCAATCCTTGATGTCGCAAACCCTTGCTTCCTCGAATTCCCTATCTCCGATATCCCGATGCACTCCCTTTGGACTTTATCCCCTCCTAGCTATGCCCCAGTCCACGTGACCTCCTCTTATATGACTGTAGTCATACCTCTTATCGGGATTTGGGGTTTCGAATGTCGAAATGTATTAAACCCCTTGTCAACGCAATTATCGATTTCCCGATTCTCGATTTCCCGATTGATGACCTTTCCTTTTGGGAAATTTATCGAAATCTTCGATCTCAACCACACGTCCTCAAGGATGGACGGTCCTCACCACTTCGGGATTTTCACCGTGTAAATTCTCGATGCCTCGTTATGCTGAGATGACGTTAGTAGGATCCCACACAGAGCTCTCCTTTTTTTGGAAAATCGAAATTCGCGATTCTGAACTGCAAGTTCCCCTTGTCTCCAGGACTCACGAAATGCCGATCCCTGACTTCCTCTAGGTTTCTGACACGTCTCCCAAGTATATGGATGGTTCAGATTGATCCTCGGGTTTCACCGACTGAAAAAGCCAAAACACTCACTTATGTGAGTCCCAACGATCGAAATGCCAATGGGCTTCCGATCTCGCCCATGTGTCCCAACTGATGGACAACTCCGATCATTTATGGGGTTTCCAACATGGATTTTACCGATCTCTTGCCCAAAGAACTTTCGATTTTCTGAGTCCCGAAACTCTGATGGACGACCCTGATTTAACCTCGGTATTTCAAGACTTTCGATGCCCCGATGACCAAATTTCATTGACAACTTAAAACCCCGGTCGCCGAAATGCCGATGGGTGCTCGATTATCACCACCTATCTCCACAAGATGGATGACTCAGATTGATTCTGGGATTTTCACTATGAAAATTCCCAATCACTCATCCTCGTGACTCCCGATTTCACGAATGTTGAAATTTCGATGGCCACGCCTCTCGTCGGAACTTTCCTCCTCCCGTTCACGAAGCTTAAACTCCGTGCAACTCTTGGTCAATCCAACGGCTGATGGGTATCTATGTGAAGATCCTATGGTCCATAATCTCCTGAGCTTGAACTCCGGACGCAACCGTAACCTCCCCGCTTCTCTGGCAGATCTGACGGCTGGTGGGATTTCACTAATCCTCCCCCCCTAGATTTCTAACCGTCGGTCTCTTCCCTTTGATGATTTCTATGAAGGAAACCAAGGACTCTTCCTTGGACTTATCCACTTGCGCTACAAACTTCCGATGCCCCTCAATGTTTTCAAAAGGCTTTACCCCTCCCGAGCTTCTCACAACTTCGAGCCTCAAAGAGGATCCTTGCACGCACTCCTTGTGGTGACCTCCAAACACCTGAAGTGTTAAACGCTCTTCAACCTTGTGCACACCTTGCACGGCTCCTGTGCCCCACTGCACTCTGAGGAAATGAGAATAAACGCTACCCCTCCTGAGCTTTTAGAGACAACCCTCTAAACTCCTTGTCGACGCACTCCTTGCAGAAATCTTGCTCAGATAGAGAAACTATTGAAACTCATCCTCATTACTCTTCCTCTCTCATATTTCAAAAATTCAACAAGAAATCATTCATACATAGCATAAAAAGCAACTGCATGATAGAAAGAAGAAATCATTCATGAACATAACATTCAAAGATGCATGCACAGAGAATATGTAAACACCATGAATCTGAATCACAACTTTCTTTATATAAGTTCAGAACTTCTGTACATGGAGTCTGCTACATAGCTCTCTGCTTCTCCCCTATGCTCTCTTCTCTGTTCATGCTTCTATCCCCTGTTACAATGCACAATGAGGGTGTCTATATCCCATTTCCCTCTTCCCTTCTAAAACTGTCTAATCTAAAATTGAATTCTACCTACTTGCATTAACTCCTATAAATGCCTTCTACCTACTAAGGATGAGAGCAATCGCTCAAGGTCTGTTTACATTATACAATTGCGCTTCTTCTTAATGAATTCATTTAAGATTGCGCGTCAACTTCAAGGAAATCTCAAAATTTGCACTGGATTGTCCAACTGTCTTTGGATTCCTCTCTGGCTCACTTGATGTTGGCGATGCTCCTGCATCACAAGTTCAAGGATAGAAAACTCGTGGGTTTTTCATGTTTTGAGAGTCTGAAAAACACTTAAAGAGAACTCTCCCAGTTCCTTTTTCGTAAAAGAGTTTGACGAGACCGAAAAAGTGATAAACTATTGTTCGTCGAACATTTTATTCAAATACTTGAATGAGCGTGAAAAGAACAAGATCGCTAGACAATCTTTTCATTTTTATGGAGCGTGAAAAGAGCTTACAAGATACTCCTTTACGTTCGTCATTTTCATGTTACCATGATGAGTACGAAAAGACGAGAAAAATTATACTCGATTACGTTCTCATATATTTTCGAGCGCGAGAACGAATGAAGACTGAGCTCAAGGGTTTTTCTAAAAAACCCTAAAAAAGTAGTCGTACATGCAACATAAAGAAAAAAAACCTGCACCCCCTTGTTCAGACTTCGAAGTTGCTATATCTGTGAAAAATCACACTCATAAGGCTATTAGGGTATTAGGTTTTATAAACAAAGCAATAAAAATAATATAAAAAGTCAATAAAAAATAGTAAAAAGTGAATAAATATGGGTGAAAAGGACTTTTTACCATTTCATTGTTACTTTGCCCAAAAACTTGTCCAACATACCTCATTTTCCCCCAAATTTCTTTGCTTGATTGCGGGAGGCACAAGTGATCATTCGGCGAACGGTTTCAGCCAACGAGGTAATCTCTTGATTCTCTAACTTTTCTATGGTTTATTTTTGGTTTTTATTGGCAATGTTTTGGGTTTTGAGTCTATTTTAGGGTTGGAACTTGCGCCCAAGCATTCTTGCAGGTGGGCCATGTAGGACCTATGAGAAACTCGCACTGTGCAAAAGGTCCACTTGCGGGGGCCGAAAAATGGATTTTAAAGTGAGGTTTTTCTCAATAAAAATTATGCAAGAGTTCAAAACAAGTTGCTAACTCCCCTCTCATGGATCTTTTGCAGGTGTTTGACCATCACGATGTTGGAATGGAGAGAAAGAGAACATGAGGAGGATGATGCCATTGCCGGGAATGACTCGGGTACAGTCCCTGCCCTCCGGGACTGTGGGCTCCTGAAATTTTTTAGGATTTCGGGCATGAGAGCCCAACTCAGGTTGTTGGAATACCTGGTCGACATGTCGGACATGGATCAACAATTATTTCATGTGGGAGTCCATATGATGACACTAGATATCGAGGATATCTATTTTCTAACGGGGTAGTCACGGTGTGGATACCATGCTACTTTGACCGGAGGTAGAGGCGACAGACTCCTTATGAGGGAGTATTGTCGCCAATATTGTGTTCCTGAGGTAGAAAGAAGTAAGGGTAAGGTTTCCATTTGGGGGGTCCAAGATCTGACCCTGTGAATTATCTTGTTTACTATTGCACGCATGGCTAGGAGCGCAGCTCCGCACATGGCTCTCTAGAGCTATTTCCAATACACCATAGAGTGCATAGAGCCTCGGTTTTTCAACTGGTCGGATGCAGTTCTTCACAGTATGAAGAGACAATTGACGAAGTGCAAAAAGGGTGACTTGAAGCAGTTTGGGTACGAGTCACTTTTGGTGTCATTCTTCCTCGAGAGGGTCCCACTGCTGCGACTACAGGTTGATTGGGGTTTACCAGCTCCACAGGATCCGAGGATGATGAGGTGGTGTAACCTCATGGCTCGACATGTAGCAAGGCCTATAATAAAGTATAATGATTCATTTTTTGACTAGTTGAGGCCACAGATGCTGATGATCGACGACTACACATATGCTGGTTTAGATTTGCGAGGGGATATGGATTTGGCCCTGCCTGAGGATGCTCAGTGGGGTGACTTAGGTAATAAGTACACATTTTGTTCTATTTAAATGTTTTTGGAAATTTTATCATATGAAATCTTTTTATGTTTATCCAAGAACTAATCCAAAATTTTCTTTTTTATGACATAGATGTGGGGCCATATCGAACTCTAGGAATGTCTCCCATTCAAAGGCAAGGAGAAGCAGCTCCAGTGGCGATATGGGATGCCGAAGACTACGAGGTAGTGGAACAGAACTTAGAGGGGTTGATCGCAGATGTCCTGGATATTGCTATTGGGGAGATCCTGAGACGTTACCAGCACCATACTGTGGGCGTGTCCAAGTCTCTCAGTCAACTGCTCCATAGGGTAGCTCGAGAAGTTGTGCGTTATCGTGAGAGTCATCCATGATGCTATTTTGTAGAAGCTATGGGCTTCGTATTTTGAGATTTTGATCCTTGGACAGAAAATTTTTGTAAAAAATTTTGATCGTTACATACATATATATGGCTTCTACCGATTTATTTTGTGTTGTGTTATACATGTAATGTGTGATTGGTTTATAAATGTCCCAAATGTATATCTAACACATAGTTAGCTAATGCATAAATCAATGTATTTAGACATCTAGGAATATGCTGATATTTGATATAATCAAAATAACGTTCCAGGAGGAAAATTCGTAAATGTACTCGTAATAAAGTAGGACTTCAGATAACATAGACGTTACTTAACTGTAGTAATACTAGTTGCGAATCGAGTCATATAACCAGGTGGTGGATATCAAGCGAAATAACATCAATCAACAATTCAATGATGATGCTATATTCTACAATATTATTGGTCGCACGACCGAGGCACACACCTTGTAGACTGATAAGTTCGTTTGTAGGGGCATAAATTGCCCATGCAATAGAAGAGAGGTTCTGAGTACTACGGCTAGTGCCATCGGTGAATCCAATGTGGGGTGGAGAAGACTCCGACATCTAGAAACCAAGCACAATGCAAGATAAGTGGTCGAGGGCAGAGACCAAATAAAGAAAAAACATACTAAAGTAACAAAAAGTATGATACAATAAAATACAAGCACTCATGCACAAGTGATCTTAAGCATAGTACTTCTTTAAGTACAACCCATTTCTGGGTTCACTCAAAGGGATACCGTTGTAGTCCACCAACTCGTAAGCTCCTTTCTCCAAAACTCTCTTGATGATATAAGGACCTCGCCACATAGCTTCAAATTTTTCGGCTCCTAGCATATCCTGATCTTGTTTGTAAAGGAGAACCAGATCACCTTTGGAGAAAATGCATGGCTTGACATGTTTGTCGTATTAGGATTTGACATGTTTCTTCTGGGCTTCTATAACTAGGGTGGCATCACGACGGGTTTCGTCTAATTGCATGAGATACAATAGACGTTCTTCTTTGACAAAAGTGTTTGGGAGAAGTTCGACGGCTAGTTTTAGGGAGGGTATCTCACATTCAATCGACAACATGGCTTCGAGACTAGAGACTAAATGGAATGGTGTAAACCCAGTAGCAGAATTAACATATGTTCGGTAAGCTCACAATGCTGAAAACAACATCATGAGCCAACTCGTTTTGTGAATACCTATCATTCATCGAAGCATGGTAATGAGGATTTTGTTTATTGCTTCAACTTGGCCATTGGCTTGTGGGTAATAGGGTGTTGATTTTTCATGGTGAAGACCCAAATTTTCAGTGATTTTGGACATCATGAAGTTTCTAAAGTGGCTACTGTGGTCAGTAACGATAGCTTGAGGAACACCAAACCGATTAATGATGTGATTGAATAAAAATAATGCTGTAGTCCTTCTGGTATTGTCAAATGTTGGCATCGCCTCGACCCATTTCTTAAAATAATCTATGGCTACAATAATGTATCCATGCCCCCCGACCGAGTGAGGCTGACATGTCATGAAATCGATACCCCATTTTTCAAAAGGACCAACAGAGACCACAGGGTGTAGAGGAGCAGGGTGTGATCGTATTTTATTGTTGCAGGTTTGGCAAGCATGGCATTTTTGGACGAAAATTATATAATCATTGAATAAAGAAGGCCAAAAGTACCCTGCTCGTAAGATCTTCTGAGAAGTATCATACCCAAACATGTGACCACCACAGGCTCCAGCATGGCAGTCATTTAAGGCTTTCTTGGCTTCATCAAATGTGAGGCAGCGTCGAAAAACAGAGTCAATCCCACCGTGATAAAGAGTATCATCGAGGATAATATACTGACGAGTTTGGTAGTGTATTCGACGATGGTCAGTGCTAGAAAAATTGGGCTGTAAAGTTTGGGTCTGGAGATATATGATGATATCTCCGTACCAAAGGTCGTCGAAACTGATCAAGAAAAGGGATTCATCGAGTAATGAATCATCTGCTACATTTTTCGTCTTAGAGCAGGGAAGGTCGCATATCAACTCAAAAAACACCAAGGATTTCTTGGACTTAGCGTGTTCGAATTCTAAGTCAAACTCTTGGAGTATTACGATCCATTTGGAGTATTTGCCCCTTAGAAATTGGCATGTAAGAATGTGCTGCATAGGGTTGCAGTTAGAAATTACCGTAGTCTTGCGAGAAAGGATATAGTGCCGGAAACATTGAACAACCTGGACGACTGCCAAGGATAGTTTTTCAACATGTAAATACTTGGTTTCGGTAGTCGTGAGACTCTGACTCAAGTAATAAATGACATGTTCATCATGAGAATCATCCTCCTGGATAAGAACCATAGAGATGGTATGGTCTGAGGCTGCAAGGTAAAGGAAATAATCCCAACTGTAATCTAGTGGGAAGAGTAGTGGGGTACGTGTCAAAGACAATTTCAAAGATTTGAAAGCTTTGTTGGCAGTGGTATCCCATACGAACTCAGAACCTTTCTTGAGTAGTCGCGTAAATCCAAGAGTTATCTCAACATAGTTCGGGATGAAACAACAGAGAAAGTTTGCCTTCCCTTGCAAACTTTGTAATTGGCGAAGTGAGGAAGGAGGAAGAAGATTGAGAATCCCCTCAACCTTCAAAGGATATACCCTGATCCCTTGATGTGAAATAATAAATCCTAGAAGTGGACCAGATTCTACGTAAAAAACACATTTGTGGGGATTCAAGTGTATATGGTAAAACCAACATCGAAGGAAAATGGCATGGAGGTGTATTGGATGATCTACATGATGCATGTAATGAGCGGGTAAAACATCGAGATATGGCTGCATGATGTGCTTTATATCATGAAAGGCGTAATACATAGCACGTTGAAAATTTGCATCGACATTCTTTAAATCAAATAGAAGTTTCTGGTAGGCGAAAGTTCCCCAAGGACAAATAAAGGCAGTCTTGTGTTGGTCCGTGGGTACGATATTGATTTGATTATATCTAGAGAAACCATCCATCAGAGAGAAGATTTCACTTCTGGCACAATCATTGACGATCTGGTCAACGAAGTGGGTAGGAAAGTTGTCTTTAGGACAAGATTTGTTAATGTCCCTATAATCAACACACCCGTGGATTATGCCTTGTTTCTTATCAATCAGAACAAGATTGGAAACCCAGTCAGTTAGAGCCACAAGGTAAATAAAGCTAGCTTTGAGAAGTTTCTCAACTTCAAGCTTGATAGTGACTGCTTTATGTGGGTGGACCGGACAAAGTCATTTTCGGACGGGTTTAGCACTCAGGTATGTCTTAATCTCATGTACCACAATGTCGGGGTCAATCCCCGACATTTCTTCATAGCTCCATGCGAAGATGTCACAAAATTCTTGGAAAAGAGACTTGTAGGTGACAACTTTGTCATGGGAACACGAAACTCCGATATGCACATTTTCCACAACTCCAGGTTTTATGGATATGTCAAGGGGGATGGTGGGTGAGATATTACTTAAGTTCCATTTGTAGAACATATCGTGTGTAGACTCAGGAACGATAGAAATGATGACAACGTTCGACAGGGTCAAGAGTCATTGGTAACCCTCGATTGGGAATTGTTCCAGGAAGAGGATGGAATGATGATGTCCATCGTCCCAAGGGGTATCTTCCATGGACATAACAGACATAATCATCTCGTCTATAGGAAAAATGGTGCGAAATGGTTCCAGATATAAAGCACCAAGAGAGGGGGTAGAAGGGGTTTCTGATCGAATGGCTTGATAAGAGGATTCGACCGGACTCAAAGGCATTCCATTGTCATAATGAAGATGATCATCAGGGTTGGGTACCATCCATAGGTCATAAGGCGTAGGGGTTCCGTGAACAGAGGTGGAGATCATGTTGATCGAGGTGACAAATGGATGTGGAACATCGGGTGGTGGAATGGGGAAAGTACCCATCAAAGAGGAATATTTAAGAAGACCGACATCGA
>JASDQU010949405.1:0-12599 GCA_032191745.1 Picea mariana | reverse complement strand
TAACCCAAGCCTCTGCAAGCACGGAAGGGGGCATCCAAGGACCCTCTCTATCTTCGAACAACCCCACATCCGCGAATGTATATATGGTGAAGGGTGATGCTTTTATATCGACTAAAGCGCATGACTATAGTAAACCAAGCACTTCTAAGAAGGGCAAAGAAGCCAAGCTCCCACCTCTTCCTCTACAGATCAAGAAGACGTTGGGAGAAACAATGACATGCATCCCCAAAGGCACGTTCAAAAAATATTCCCACAACCCAAACACAAGGGCCGCCTAGAACTATTCTGTGGTGGAATATTTATCACAAACCCCTTGTGCGATGTCCGCTTTGGAGGTCCTCCAAAGTTTCCCTTCCCAGAGGAAAGCCTTGTTAACCACTTTAGGATCTACCGAGACTTGTAATCCAGGTACAATCATGCTAGATACAACTGACCTAAAACCTCGTCTGCCTTACCACATAGCGTTTCAGATAGTAGTGTCTTATCCCACGAAAACTTTTACTTGAAATATCTTCTGCACAGTGGTTGATGAGGGAGCCTCAACATGCATCATGTCGTTGGCATGTTGGAAGGTTGTTGGCCAACCCGTTTTGTCTCCATCACCTACTCTCCTCACTGCTTTCAATGGTCATTCATTCCGCCCACATGGTATCATTCCCTCTTTCCCCGTGCAGTTAGGAGGGAAGACCGTGTGTGTCGAGGTAGAGGTAGCCAATGCGCCCCTTGACTATAACCTCTTGTTAGGAAGGAGTTGGAATTATTCCATGCAAGTTGTGGTTGCTACAGTTTTTCGAGTCTTGTTGTTTCCACACGAGGGCCGGATACTGACCATCGATCAATTGTCTTTCTCCAGACCTAACCCTTCATTGGGGACATCCATGGTCCCAATGATTGATAATCCTCAACCAAGTGTAGTCAACGTAGGGGTTGGTTTGTGCCCGTCTTTGATAGGTACCTTCAATTACCCACCCCCTCAAGGTGATATCAAGTTTATATCCAATCACCATAAGGTTGAGATTTTTCAAGTTTTGTCATTCCGCACGACTTACTTCAACGATCCATGTATACTTCCTTCCCCATCGGCCATGATGGATGGGGCAGAGCACCCGGGCATGTCCATGCTCTTGTCCACAGCTGAAGTAGCGTACTCTTTAGTCCAGCAAGCTTCATCCAACCCAGATCCAACTCCTGCACAAGAGTTAGATCTGCTTCTATAGCCTATTTGGGCTCAAGGTTCTCTCACTGACACCGATTCATTATACTTAGTCTTTCCCTCCGACGAAGCAATCATTGAGGCAATGACTAGTCCAAACAAACCCTGGGACGATCTTCATCACAGATCTTACTTCCTCCCAAAGTTAAGCAGAATCAAAGCTGGAGAATTCACCTTGAATATGACTGGAGATAGGTCTTGTCCTATTAATCCCTTAGACACACATGAGGTCTATTCTGAGGGTAATATGGCAACCATCACCAAAACCATACCGATAAATATCTCCATAACCCCTGGTGTCATAGACACTGTTTTCATCGGAGCATACTGCTCCCCCGAGGAGATACCCGACATCGACCCACAAAGTGTCAATCATGAGCTAACTTTGTTTTTTTTCAAGCTCGCTTTGACATCCGAAAGCAACATCCAGTGAGACTGCATTTATGCTTTTTGATCTCGTCCGGATTAACTGAGAAAAGCAACCTCTAGGAGTCTTCTTTAAGCTTTTTTCAGACTCCCTAAAGATGAAAAGATTTTCGAGTGACCTTGTTTCTTCACACTTGTTAAATTGGTCCAGAAGAACATTTCTTACACGGGTCTTCTTTTAATCCCTTTTTAGAACCTCTAAACATGAAAAGATTGTTGAGCGATCTTGTGGCCTTTCACGCTCGTAAAACTGAAATTTGAAGTCATGTCTGTCCAACAGTAGTTTACCCCTTTTTTGGTTCGGATGGTCAACTGTACGAACAAAGGCATACTCTATGGAACTTCAGTTCTCTAGAAGAGTACCCTCAGGTATAATTTTACCCCTTTTTCAGGCCTGAGGGACTAAACTTACGAAAAAGGAACCCCCTCAGAGTCCATAGTTAATCTCTTTTCAGACTCCCTAAAATTGAAAAGATCGTCTAGTGACCTTATTCTTTCACACTCATTAAACTGGTCCAGAAGAACATTTCTGACGGAGTCCATAGTTAAGATCTTTTCATACTCCCTAAAATTGAAAATATCGTCGAGTGACCTTATTCTTTCACACTCGCTAAAATGGTCCAGAAGAACATTCCTGACGGAGTCCATAGTTAATATTTTTTCAGACTCCTTATAAATGAAAAAATGGTCAACTGATCTTGTCTTTCTCACACTCGTTAAAATGGTTTTGAATAGACGTCTTGTTGGTGCTATTTTACCCCTTTTTCGAACCGACTAGACTATCTTTGAAAAAGGTACCCCAATGGAGTCTCCTTTTACATTTTTTCAGACTCTCTAAATATGAAAAACCATTGAGCTTGCCTTCTCTGAGATCGTTAAACTTACATCGAAGGACGTTACCATTGTGTGTTTTGTTAACCGCATTTGCATACCTTATATGCCAGCCTTGTAGCACTTTGCTTCTGCGTCTTAACCCTTGTCCCCCCAAAGGATTTTTCCTGAGTATCATTATTCTGAACATCAGTTTTGTCCTTGTGCCTTGAACTTGTCTATTTGTCACACTCATTCCTCCATTGTAACGTAACATTCTTTTATTCTTTTTCCAAAATTATTGAAAAAGACAAAAAAAATGAAATATACCTCAAAAAGAGGAAAGGAAAAGTATTTTGTTTATTAGCATCATAATGAGTCGCCCTTGTATAAAGCACATATGTCCATTTGTTCATCAAACCCTAGGATGTAATACGACCTTAGAAATTTTTTCTCGCTACATAGAGTTGTGTCCTCCTCCTTTTGGTTATTCTTTCAAACATATGGAGAGTTTGTGTTGCCTCCTGCCTCGTAAACTTATGTTAATGCCATGTTGCCTGAGTCTCATCATTTGTCATGCTACTTTCCAAGGGAAGTTTGTCACCAAGCCTGAGTCAGCCCCTCTACAGTTTGTCTCCTGCCCTCATACCTGGCCATCCTAAACGTCCAATCAAGTCTTTGTTCGAAATCAATGAATCCTTCAGTCTGATCATCAAGATTCTCTAGCCCATGACCGACGAGTCGTCAAAGACCTCTGGGTAGTGAAGTCGTACACTCATATTACACTCCTACCTGAGTTTTGAATATTTTGAAGTTGTTGCTCAAGCTCTGAAGCCCTCATCTCCAACCATCAGGCCTTATCAGCTTCTATGAAGATGGATACTCTACATGTATATCTTTTTTTATTTCGAGATGTATCTCCGCTGTGTACTGTTCGCGGCTACACTTTATATAGTTATATGACATGGATCTCAATGTATTTGATTGGTAGCCATGCATTTATTCTATCTCAAGCATGGGTATGCCTGCCTCGGTGAGACATTTTTTATTTTGCAGATGACGCCTCCCAGTTCCTGGTTCCTGGGATCACTTATTCAGCACATCAATAAATATTTGTAATGTATTTCGACCATCAGATGCTCTTCTGACCTCACACATTAGGGGGAATCTGTTATAACCCTAATTTGCACCATACATGCTTACCTGGCATCAGGCCATCTCAGATTCCTTCTTTGCCAAAACACTACTGAACAACTCTTCTAAAAACTCCATTTTTAAAAGTCCACGCTAGCTGACCCACTACAGCCCACGTGGATCTACAATGTCTAGGCTAGCTGGCCCACTACAACCCGCGTGGACCTTCAGAAGCACAAAAAAAGGAAAGTTGTCAATGGAACACACAGCTTTGGGTGAGTTAACTCAACCTTCCATCCATGCATGGCCGAGGGTTCGCCAAAATACCTAGCTTCTTCTAGCCTATAAAAGAAGGGTTAGGGGTCCTATTTGGAAGAGGAGAATAAGAGTTAAAAAACTCTACTCAATTGCACATTCTCATTGTCCCAACCCTTTAGCCATCCTTGTGCAAAGAGAGATACAAAGCAAAGAAGTTGGAGGACATTTGAAGAGGAGCCCAGGATCAGGTTCGTGGAGAAGTGGTTGGTCTCAACATTGTAAGTTGATTCATTAAAGTTAATAATAAAGAAATACTTTTCCTGTCCCACTATATGAGTTCTCCATAGTTTAGTGAATATATGTTTGAATCTCTAACCCATTGATCTATAAAACAAATGCATGTAGAGTTTTTTGCTTGTTTTGTACGTAGTTCAGTCTTGGGAGGATAGCTGCTAGCAAGCGATCAAGCATGAAGAAGGATCAACATCGAATGTCTAGAACAAGCTATGTTCATCTAACCATGTATTTGCTTAAAAGAAATGGAGATTAGGTCTAGGACGATGGTAGAAAGTAGGATTCTTTCGGTCTTATCTGCATGCACAATATAACCCTAAGTGCTAGTCTGTAGGGGGATTTCCCACCACAACAATACCATAATCCAAACTCCTCTGTTCCTTTGAGATATCTGAAAATCCTCTTTACTGCTAATACATGTCATTCCTTTGGTGTTGCTTGAAATCGTGCCACTTGTCTAGCTTCTTGCGTTACATCTGCTCTAGATGTTGTCACATATAGTAGGTTGCCAATCATTGACCTGTATTGCCTCTGATCTGTAGACATCGAATCATCATATTTTCCCAACTTACAATTGGTTTGCATGGGAGTGATAACTGGTTTGCAATCTTCCATTCTGAACCTCTTTAGCATTTCTATGATATACTTAGTTTGAGAAATAAAAATTCCTTGGTTTCTTTGACTTATCTGAAGTCCCAGAAAGAAGGATAGTTCTCCAAGTAACTTAATTTCAAATTCATTATGCATGTCTTTTGCAAATTTATGGCTTAACCTGTCATCATCACTGCCAAAAATAATATCATCAACATAAACTTCAATTAATAAAATATTACCTTGACTTAACTTGATGTAGATTTTGTTGTCTGCACTTCCTTTTCTGAACCCTGCCTGTTGCAGATACTTATCCAGTCTGGAGTACCATGCTCTAGGAGCCTGTTTTAGACCATACAATGCCTTCTTTAATTTACATGCATAGTTTGTGTTCTCTGACAGCTGAAATCCTTCTAGTTGTTCAATGTAGACTTCTTCTTCAAGTTCCCCATTCAGAAAAGATGATTTTATGTCCATCTGATATACTTTAACATTTTTGGAGCATGCATAAGCTAAAAGTAAATGGATTGCTTCCATTCTGGCAACTGGGGCAAATGTCTCTTCAAATTCGATTCCTTCAATCTGTGCATATCCCTTACATACCAATCTAGCCTTGTTCCTTGTAACCTTTCCATATTCATTCAATTTATTCCTGAAAACCCATTTTGTGCCGATCACATTCTTATTCTCTGGTCTTGGAACCAATTCCCAAGTGTCATTTTTCTCTATTTGATCCAATTCTTCATCCATGGCCTTATTCCAAAATCCGTCCTTGTTGGCTTCTTCAAAACAGTTTGGTTCAATTGTAGATAAGAGTGCTAGGTGTGTTTGTTCTAGTGAACATATTTTTCTTCTAGTCTTAACTCCTGCACCTTTGTTTCCAACAATCTGATCTGAAGGATGATTCTTTTTGTACTCGTTTGCTAGGTGTCCTTGGAGATATGTTATAAACTTTCTCTTCTGCTTCTTTTGGATTCTCTTCATCTTCATCTTCTTCCTCAAAAAGTTGTTCCATTGATTTGTTTTCTTCTTCCTTTGATTCTGGTCTACCTATTTCATCAATTGTTACGTTGATGCTTTCCATAACTTTGTTCAATATTAGATTGTAACACTTGTATGCTTTCCTTTTACTTGAGTAACCAACAAGTATTCCTTTTTCCAGACAAGAGTCAAACTTTCTCATTCTGCCATCTTCTCTTTTGATGTAGCATTTGCTTCCAAAAACTTGGAAGTGCTTCGCATTTGCTAGTCTTCCTTTTCATAGCTCATAGGGAGATTTATCAGTGTTTTTTCTAAGAATTACTCTATTTTGAATGTGAAATGTTGTATGCACTTCATGTGTCCAAAATATATCTGTCAATTTGGAATCCATTAGCATTTTTCAAGCCATTTCTTGTACTGTCCTGTCTTTCTTTCAACAACTCCATTCTGTTGAGGTGTCCTAGCAATGGAGAATTTCATTTTTATTCCATGAATTTTACAGTAGTCCATAAATTCCTTTGAAGTGAACTCTCCTCCATTATCATATCTCAAACATTTGATTCTTGAATCCATCTCATTTTCAACCATTTCCTTGTAGACATTGGAGATTTCAAAATCTTATGACCCTTACTTGAGAAAGACAACTACAGTCATTCTTGTATAATCATCATATAATAACATAAAGTATTATTCACCTTTTAAGCCCTTTGTTGTAGTTGGTCCAACTAGATCAGTGTGCACAATTTCTAGTGGTCTTGTTGTTGAATATTCCTTTGATTTGAACCTAGTCTTTGTTTGCTTTCCTTGCTGACAATGCTTGATAAAGTGTTGGTTGGTTTCGTGATCTGGGACATTTCTATGACTGCTTCTCTTTTGTTGACTTTGACAAGGTTATCAAAATGCATGTGACCCATTCTTCTATGCCATAGCCAACTTTCATCCTCCTTTCCTAGACAACACTTTTCATTTCCAATTTCACTTAACACATATATGTTTTTTGAAGTTCTTGTAGCTGTACCGACTAGTTTCCCTAAACCTTCTTTTCTTATCTCACACTTTTCTGNCGACCCATTCTTCTATGCCATAGCCAACTTTCATCCTCCTTTCCTAGACAACACTTTTCATTTCCAATTTCACTTAACACATATATGTTTTTTGAAGTTCTTGTAGTTGTACCGACTAGTTTCCCTAAACCTTCTTTTCTTATCTCACACTTTTCTGAATCGAAAGTAAGTTTATGACCTTGGTCACACATTTGACTCACACTTAGAAGATTATGTTTCTTATCTTCTACCAGTTGAACATTTTGTGCCTTTTCATTATTGTTCCCAATTCAGACTGTGCCTTTTGTTGGTTGTTCTTCATATAAGATAATATCAACATTCAATATATTATTACAATAATGAGTGTTCCATATATTGGGAACCTAAGGTGACCATCCATGAAAGGATGCGTCCCTTGAATAATCAATAACTATTTATTATTATCATTTACTTATTATATATGATATTTAATAATCATATTATTAATTATTATCTTTAGATAATGTCTTCCCGATGTTGTCTAAACATCAACACTCCCTCTCAACGAGGGAGACATTCTGCAACATGCCACTCTTGTCTTTGAAGCATACAAACTTCACCCTAGACTCATGACACTTGTCTGTCAGTCTTGGGAGACATCTCTCTCCCACCTGAACCGAGGAGAAACTCCTTTTGTGGCTCTCCCTCTGAGCCAATTAATTCAGGCTCACTCTGGGTTTGTACGTAATAACATATAACATATTGAGTCTTTATCATTCCTTGTCAAATCGCCATGACTAGGACAAAGACTATACCAAGATATTTCACCATAGGCACACACCTATGAGTGAATGTCAGCTTGATGCTAACTGACATGTGGAAAGCACTTCAAGCACCTCGAGTCCATATTATTCCTTGTGATGATCAAGGAAGGACTACGCCTCGACCCATTTATCACAAGTGCACCTTTGTGATAAATGTATCCTATCTCCCTTGGTCTTCAGCCCAATGTAGGATAAGTTATGACCGATGTTAAAACATCAACACTCCCTCTTATCTAGGCAGGTATCTTTCCATAGAAGTACACAACTACTGTCCAGAGACATGCAGTCTTCACCAGTGTTACAAAACCACCATAATAGTAAAAGATTTTCCACACATGGAACTCCCAGGTGGACTTATAGAGGCTACTCCCTCTAGGAATGCTTAGGGTCAACTCCCCATAGTGTGAGACATCAAGGGTCAACTCCCTTGACATGTCCTCATGTTCTTTGAACATGGGATGATGGGTTATAATCCCAAATGCACTTATTTCTTCTCGAATAAGTGTTCCACTTATCCCTTCTTGGACAAGTGTCATCATGGATCAACTCAACTCAATTCACAGAGGAGTACAATCTGGAGAAAGTTTTTCACACATGGCATTCCATGAGGACTTCTAGAGGCTACACCCTCTAGAAACACTAGGGTCAACTCCCATAATGTATGACGTCAAGGGTCAACTCCCTTGACATGTCCTCATGTGCTCTCCACATGGGACGTTGGGTTATAAGCCTAACTGCACTTATTCCTTCTCGAATAAGTGTTCCACTTATCCCTTCTCGGATGAGTGTCCTCACAGATCAACTCAACTCAATTCATAGAGGAGTACGATCTGGAAAAAGTTTGTCACACATGGCATTCCATGTGGACTTCTAGAGGCTACACCCTCTAGAAACACTAGGGTCAACTCCCATAGTGTATGACGTCAAGGTTAAACTGCCTTGACATGTCCTCATGTTCTCTCCACATGGGACGTTGGGTTATAATCCCAACTACAATTATTCCTTCTTGAATAAGTGTTCCACTTATCCGTTCTCAGATAAGTATCCTCACAAATAAACTCAACTCAGTCATAGAAGCATAGGATTTGGAGAATGTCTCAAGAAGTTGCAACCATCAACACTCCCTCTCAGCGAGGGAGGCATTCTCTACCATGCCAAGTCTGTCATGGAAGTACTTAAACTTCATCCTAGTTTGGTAAGAACATCAACAACCTACTCATATGTAGGAAGGTACTGCACCAATACTTCCTTCCTCTGCACCATGTCTCGAATGAAATTGTACTTGATCTCAAGGTGGTTTAACTTTTCATGAAACACTGGATTATCAGAGATCTTCACACAACTTTAGTTACCATAATGAATAATGGTGGAATCCATCACATGTTCGAATAAATCTGCAAGGAGCTTGTGAAGTCACATTGCTTCATGGACTGTCATACTTAATGCAATGTACTCTGCTTTTGTTGTGCTCAAAGCCACAGAAGTTCGTTTTCTGCTACACCAGGAAACCATGGAAGATCCCAAAGTGAAGCAACACCTGAAGGTGTTCTTTCTGTCCACTGCACTCCCTGCCCAATCAGAGTCAATATATTCCTTCCATATCATATCAATATTGGAAGTATATCTCATACCATGTCGAATTGTGCCTCACAAGTATATCAACACATGTTTCAAAACAATCTAGTGTGTCTATCTCAACTGACTTATAAACTTGGCTAAGTGCTCTCACTACATAGAAAATATTTGGTCAGGTGTTAACCAGATACATCAATTATCCAATCAGCTGTCTATATAGAGTCAAATCAATTTCGTCAAAATCGAAATAAGACACACTTAGTTTCTTTAGATTCATCATCATTGGTATAGCCACAAGCTTGAAGTTCAGTATATCAAACTTCTTCAATATCTCAATTGTGTACTACCCCTGACTCGGGAAGATCTCATCGGTTCTTTGCCACACTACTAGTCCCAAGAAGTAGTGAATCATACCAAGGTCCTTCATCTCGAACTCAAAGGCCAATGCATACTTGCATTCAATAATAAATCTCTATGTACCTGTGAGGAATAAATCATCAACATAGAGGACCAAAATAAAGGCCTCACCATTAACAGTTTTGTAGTACAGGTTGGGATCAACAACACNCTCAGTTCTTTGCCACACTACTAGTCCCAAGAAGTAGTGAATCATACCAAGGTCCTTCATCTCGAACTCAAAGGCCAATGCATACTTGCATTCAATAATAAATCTCTATGTACCTGTGAGGAATAAATCATCAACATAGAGGACCAAAATCAAGGCCTCACCATTAACAGTTTTGTAGTACAGGTTGGGATCAACAACACTTTTGTTCAATCCCAAACTCATTAGGTGTCCATAAATCCTCGCATACCAAGCTCAAGGTGCCTACTTAAGTCCATACAGGGCCTTCTTCAACCTACACACATGAGACTCCTTCTCATGTATGATGAGACCATCTGGTTGTTCGATGTATATTTCTTCCCCAATCTCTCCATTGAGAAAGGTTGTATTCACATCCATCTGATGTAGTTTCCAACCCATGGATGCTACGAGGGAAATAATCATTCAAATAAAAGTGTATCGAGCAACAAGAGCAAATGTCTCCTCATAATCTATTCCCTCCACCTGAGAGAATCCTCTAGCAACAAAGGTTTCTTTGTGCTTCTTGATGCTTCCGTCAGTTGTATGTTTGATCTTATAGTTTCATTTGGAAGTCACTACAAGCTTCCTTTTAGGTCTCAAAACAATATACCACACATCATTCTTCATGATGGACTGATACTCCTCCATCATGGCATGTCTGCATACTAGATGCCTCCTCATAATATGAAGGCTCAGAATCAATGATGTGGCTCATAGCTGCGACATAGCACAGATATCTTTGAGATCTCTTTCTCTCTCGAAAGGTACCACGAGGAGCTACATGTCTTTGTTCCTCCTACAGAGTCTGATGAGTCCATGTAGGTCTCTTCTGAAGTACTACAATATTTCTGGGAACATCAACTGGAGGTACAAGATCAATGGGATCAATAGGCTCAATTGTCTCCCTTTGAATTGTTGGAGGGTGAGGGGGAGAAGGAACCATCTCTTCTTGTCTCTCACTATCAATATCCATGTGAGATCCTGTAGATCTCATGAAGGCTACCTCCTCCTCAAAGGTAACATATATGATCACCTCAATCTGATTTTGACCAGGGATGTAGATCCAATATGCCTTCGAAGACTCATTGTACCCCACAAATGTACCCTTTCTTCCTAAAGGGTCTATCTTAGTCATTTTCTCTTTTCATATATGAGTGTATACTAGACACCCAAATATCCTGAAGTGTCCAACCTCAGGGTTCACTTCGGTGAAGGCCTCCTCGAGAGTCATGTTCCTTAAAGTCTTATTATGACTTCTATTTTGAACATACATTGCATTCATAGGAATAGTGTTTCACAAATGAATATATCCATATACTTTTTATCTCAAATATTCTGCAAAGAAATAGGGTAGTCGTCCTGGAAATCTGAATTCCAAATTTCCCAAAACAGTAAGTTGTTTACATATGTTTGATCATCTAGTTGAGAATGAATGTGTCGGTTTCGCTAAAATCTGTTGATTCTGGAAATGATGAAGCCAACAATTCCACAAAAGATTGACCACCAAGCCTGTCTGAATTTTTTCATTGATCTCAATTACTGAGAATCTCATATGATCAATAACCCATATGTGATATATGAATAACTTCCCATTTACGGTCATAAAGTTCGATCTGTATGCATCTTCATGAAAACAAATCTCAAGCCCTTTAACTTAAGCCAAGCATCAAACTTCGGATCGTAGGCCCGGATGTTGAGTTCATGTCTAGGAGCATCCTTGTTATACTCACAGTGACAAGTGATTAACAGGTTTTGCACAACAATAGTAGTAGATGCATCGTTCCACCAGTAATTCAACAAATTTAGTGGAAATGGAGACCAATTAGAGTATTCCACGTCAAACACTATTCCATTCCCTAATATTTATATGAATATATTATTTCCCAGAATAGTAGAGCTCAGCACATGGTCAAAACCAATGTAAAGTGCATCGATTAGGGTTTGAGAACTGGAAATGTGTGTCAATTTCTTAGTAGATGGCTCGACATTTTACCCCATGGATCATTTTGATCATTGCATGCTCCGAACACATAAATTCTTCCATGAACAGTGGTGTCAAAAGTCCCTCACTTGGATATAATGGTGGGAGCTATACCACACCATTTATACATTTTTGGATTATACACATAGACATTGTTGTGCTCTAATCTGTCTATTCGACCACTAATAACGTATATTATTTTTCATCAACAGGAAATCACAGGTCAAACGAATATGCGGGAGGCATAATTTGATGGACAATTCTCTTAATGCAGTCTATAGGTAGCCCTAAAAGCGCAAGTGTCTTATCCCAAACTTGGATACATTTATCACTATCAGCAACTTGTGCGTGAAAAAACTTTGTTTGGCTTCTAATTAGAATTGTAATATATACATCATGTTGACTGTCATTTTCATCGTATCTCTCTTGCAGTGGCACAAAACAATACCTTTCGCTGTAACTGGGTACAGCTCCCCTCACAATATTTGTGTTGACGATCCCCCAGGATGATCAACAATCACTTGGATTGTTGCTTTTGTAGTAATTGTGCTCGAAGATCGGAAGATATTGCACTCATCTGCTCCCATCATCCCATCAATGGCGATTCCAGAGAGATCCACAGAAATTACCTTTGTACTGAAGGAGAGTTTTGACTCGAGTTTAACCATGCAGGGAAATCCATATAAAAGCACTTCCTGCCATAGTTTACTACCAACTTCCCTCTAGCAGGCATGGATTGCCCCATTTTCCTAGGCCTTCCCGTGAGGGAGACTGTTAAGCCCTAATATTGGCTCATTACCACTTAATTGGGGCATATTAGATTAGTAATGTTATTTTATTTATGTCGGCTCTAGGCCATTAGTTGTAATTTAGATTAGTAATGTTATTTTATTTATGTCGGCTT
>JASDQU010949400.1:32595-45561 GCA_032191745.1 Picea mariana | reverse complement strand
AGTTACCGAGCACATTGACAACTTCCAAAGATTGAATATAAAGGTAGCAAATATTCCAGATGAGCACTTGATTGATGTATTCATAGGAAATTTAAAATATAACATTCAACATGAGGTTCGCCTTTGGGAACCCAAATCATTGGAGAATGCATTTAAGGTGGCAAGAAATGTTGAAAGTAAAATATGGCTATGGCTACTAGAAGGACCAATCCTAACATCTATAGAGAGAAAAATGATCCTTCTTCTAAAACACCTCAACCTACAAGATTGACACCTCAACAATTGGAGGAAAGAAAAGAAAAAGGTTTATGCTTTAATTGTGACAGCAAGTACAGTAAGGGACATAAGTGTGGTGAGAATAAATTATTCTACATAGATTGTGAAGAGGAAGAAGAAGAAGAACAAGAACCATCTCAAGATGAAAACATAGAAGGAATTTCGTCNCATTGGCTAGAATTAACACTCCTCAAACCCTCAAGATCGAAGGATACATCAAAAAGAAAAAGGTAATAGTCCTAATTGATTCTGGCAGTACTCATAATTTCATTCACTATAAATTAGCCAAAGCTCTCAATTGCTTTGTATATCCAGCGCCATAGATTCAAGTAATGATTGCAGATGGAGGAACTATCAATTTCTCAGGAAAATGAAATAAGATCAATATTACTATGGGGGAATATGTAATTAATAGTCCAATGATTTCTATACCCATGGGTGATGCATATGTTGTTCTAGGAATCCAATGGTTACAATCATTAGGAACAATGGATTTTAATTTTCAAGAACTTTTCATGAAATGTTCATTGCAAGGAAAAGAAATTGAGTTAAGAGGTATCACAGGGAAACCAACAAGGTTATAAGCTCTAATGGCATGACAAAATTATTGAAAAAGGGGCATCAAGGCATTATTGCACAACTATGCTCACTAGATGTTCAAACATCTAAGCCATCTATTCCTCAAGATATCCAAGGGATCATTGATAAGCATTCCAAAGTATTTGAATATATTCCCAAAGGTCTTCCACCCACTTGAAATCATGATCATGAAATTCACCTAATTCCTGGGAGTGTTCCTCCTAACATCAAGCCATACAGATACCCTTATGCCCAGAAGAGTGAAATTGAGTGCATGGTTGAAGAAATGTTAGAGGCTGGCATTATTAGACCTAGCCAAAGTTATTACTCTGCACCAGTGGTAATGGTATTAAAGAAAGATAGCTCATGGCGTATGTGTCCAAATTATAGAGAGCTCAACAAGATCACTATTAAAGATAAGTTTCCCATTGCTTTCATTGATGAATTGTTAGATGAACTACATGGAGCAATCTATTTCACAAAATTGGATCTTCGTTTAGGGTATCATCAGATTAGAATGAAGGAAGAAGATATCCCAAAAACAACATTCTGAACTCATGAAGGCCGTTATGAATTTTTGGTCATGCCTTTTGGCCTTATAAATGCACCTTCCACATTCCAAGGGTTGATGAATTCCATTTTCAAGCCCTTCCTTCGAAAATTTGTGTTAGTATTTTTTGATGATATACTAATCTATATCAAGTCTTGGGAGGATCATGTGCGACATGTTGACAAGGTGATACAACTACTAAAGGAGCAAGAACTATATGCCAAACCATTCAAATGTTTCTTTGGAGTGGAGGTAGAGTATTTGGGTCATATTGTATCTCATGAAGGTTTCAAGGTAGACCCTAACAAGATTAAGGCCATGATGGACTGGACGATTCCCAAAACATTGAAGAATCTTAGAGGATTTTTGGGTTTGATAGGTTACTACAGCAAGTTTGTTCGACACTATGGAACAATAGGAGCACCTTTAATGACACTAACTAAGAAGGATGCATTTTCATGGACTCTAGAGGCAACTAAAGATTTTGAACAACTTAAAGAGGTGATGTGCAAAGCTCCTGTCTTGACCACTCCAGACTTCACAAAAACCTTTATTGTGGAATGTGATGCCTCGGGAAATGGAATTGGTGCTATCCTAATGCAAGAAGAAAGGCCCCTAGATTTTGAAAGTCGACCACTCAAGGGAAACAACTTACACAAACCCATTTATGAGAAGGAAATGATGTCAATACTATATGCATTGCAGAAATGGTGTCCTTACCTAATAGGTAGGCACTTCAAGGTAAAAACCGATCATGATGGTCTTAAATACTTCTTGGAACAAAGACTATCTTCAGAAGAACAACAAAAATGGGTAACCAAGATATTGGGTTATGATTTTGAAATCATCTATAAAAAGGGGGAACAAAATGTTGTGCCAGATGCACTATCAAGAAAGGATGAATATGTTGAGGCCTTTCTCTATGATATCTTGATCATCCAACCCAATTGGATAATAGAAGCAAGGGATGAATGGAAGAATGATGAAAAAGTGTGGACTTTCATTCAAAGGTTGCAGCAAGATTCCAGTGCATCAGATACATTTACATGCAAAAATGATTCACTATGGTACAAAGATCACTTATATTTATGTAAGAACTCCCAACTCAAACAAAAGGTACTATTGGAATTGTACACCTCTCCAGTAGGAGGGAACTCAAGATTTTTGAAAACCTACCATAGAGTCAAGAAGGATTTTTTTTGGGATGGCCTTAAAATTGATGTTCAAAGGTTTGTGGCAGAATGTTTGGTTTGCCAAAAAAATAAGGTGGAAACAATTAAGAACCCAGGTATTTTACAACCATTAGCCATCCCAAGTCAGCATTGGGAGGAGGTTTCCACGGATTTCATCACAGGGTTACCGAAGTCTGAAGGAAAGAGTGTCATCATGGTGATTGTTGATAGATTGAACAAGTATGCACACTTTTGTGCACTCTCTCATCCCTTCAAAGCTAGTACAGTTGCCACCGCATTCATGGAGACAGTTCAAAAGCTACATGGCAGCCCAAAGATTATTGTAAGTGACAGAGATCCCATCTTCACTGGACATTTTTGGACATAATTATTCTCTTTTTTGGGTACCCAATTGGTTCATATCTCATCCTATCATCCTCAATCTGATGGACAAACTGATATAGTGAACAAATGTATGGAAGTCTACCTTCGTTGCTTTGTCTCTGATAAACAAACACAATGGTTCAAATGGTTACCCTTGGCAGAATGGTGGTATAACACTTTCTTTCATACTGCAACAAAAATGACACCATTTATGGCACTCTATGGATACCACCCTCCTTCCATCACTTCTTCTCTAAAATAAAAATCTAAGGTTCAAGCAGTGGAAGATCACATCGAGCATCAACAACAAGTTCTCCAAATCTTAAAGGACAACCTGACCATGGCACAAAATCGCATGAAACAACAAGCAGATCAACATCGTAGTGAAATAAGTTTTGAAGTAGGGGATTGTGTGTTTTTAAGACTATAACCATACAAACAGATGTCCCTCAAGCAAGCCAAGAAGGATAATAAATTATCACCAAAGTACTATGGCCCTTATAAGGTGTTGCAAAAGATTGGTACTATGGCATACAAATTGGAGTTGCCTGCATCTTCACGAGTACACCTAGTTTTCCATTTTTCATGCTTAAAGAAGGTTATAGGCGAAAATATCCCAGTTCAAACTATATTTCCAGAACTAAATGAGGAAGGAAAAATCATATTGGAGCCTGAAGCCATCACTGACATAGTAATTCCCCAGTTGAGGAATAGATCCATTTCAGAGTATCTCATTAAATAGAGGAAACTACCGACTAAATATTCCACTTGGGAAGATGAGTCTTTTATACAGAAGCATCCAGAGTTACTCAAGAATTGCAGACAACACTTGTCTCAAGGGGAGTGGCATTTTAAGCCCTAATATTGGCTCATTACCCCTTAATTGGGGCATATTACATTAGTAATATTATTTTATTTATGTCGGTTTTATTCCATTAGTTGTAATTATACCTCCTAGTCTCCTATATATACCAAGGAGACATTTTCATTTGGAATCATCTTGTACTTGAACATTTATGTGGGGTAAAAGGAGGTTCCCCCCTCAAAGAGGCTTATTATATGAAATTATCTCTTTTTGAAGGCGTTGAGTACTTATTTTGAGGTTTTTCTATGCTATATTGGTGTTTGGTTCTTAACACGAGAACTAGAACAAATGATAAAAAAATTGAAGGTTCAAATAGAAGAAGATAAAATAATTGAAGAAGCACTCAAAGAACAACTAGAAGAAAAGGACAAGATCATTGGAAACTTGGAAGCAGATATTGTCACACTAAGAAAGGATATTCAAAAGAAAAATATGCAGAATAGCTCAAAATTTCTGGATGACATTATCAACAGTCAAAAGTCTCATCTTAACAAGTCTAGACTTGGATACAATCAGAAAAGGGATCAAGCTCCAAAACAACAGAGAAAGAAACAAATCCAAAGAGCTATGCAGAAACAATCAAAGAGGATAGGAAGATATACAAGGAATATTACAGGGACACTCCTCCACCAAGAAGATTCAAATTTCAGAATCAACAACAGATAGATAGGTCTCAAGAAGAATAAGGATTCATAAGAGTACCTCCTTTCATAATATCTTCAATTCCCAAGTATCAAACTATATGTTTTGGTTTATGTTATGTATGTAATAATTTTGGACATAAAGATGTGAATTGCATAGCTAACAACATGAACAATAACAACTTTGAGAGTCATACACAAAAGGATTATTCAAGAAGACCTAGTGAAACACAAACAAGAAGTTACAACATGTTTGAATCTTTGAGCACTAATGTTACAAATGTAACAATTTTGGACACATGGCGAAAGATTGCAGAATGACAATCCCTCCTAAAGAACCTCAACAGAATAAAAACAATCATAGACAAGAACCTCAGAAAATGACATGGATAAGAAAACAAGATCAATATAGCAATGAAGAATGCACAGTCGCTCTACAAGATAATAAGAAGAAACACAGTTGGTATGTTCATAGTGGGTGTTCAAAACACATGACAAGTGATAAAGACAAATTTATTACATTACGAAAAAGAAAAATAAAATGGATCAGTCTCCTTCGAAAATGATAATTCATCCAAAGTAATTCGAGAAGGCACAGTCTGAATTGGATACAAGAATGAAAAGGAAAAAAATGTTCTACTGGTAGAAGATATGAAACATAATCTTCTAAGTGTGAGTCAAATGTGTGACCAAGGTCATAAAGTTACTTCCAATTCACAAAATTCTGAGATAAGAAAAGAAGGTTTAGGGAAATTGGTCAGTACAACTGCAAGAACTTCAAACAAAATATATGTGTTAAGTGAAATTGGAAATGAAAAGTGTTGTCTAGGAAAGGAAGATGAAATTTGTCTATTGCACAAAAGAATGGGTCACATGCATTTTTATAACCTTGTCAAAGTCAGCAAAAGAGAAGCAGTCATAGAAATGCCCCAGATCACGAAACCAACCAACACTTTATGCAAGCATTGTCAACAAGGAAAGAAAATAAAGATTAGGTTCAAATCAAAGGAATATTAAAAAAAAAGACCACTGGAAATTGTGCACAGTGATCTAGTTGGACCAACTACAACAAGGGGCTTAAAAGGCGAGAGATACTTTATGTTATTAGTTGATGATTATATAAGAATGACTGGAGTTTTCGTTCTTAAGAACAAGTCAGAATCTTTTGAAAACTTCAATATCTACAAGGAAATGGTTGAAAATGAGATGGATTCAAGAATCAAATGCTTGATATATGATAATGGAGGAGAGTTCACTTAAAAGGAATTTATGGAATACTGTAGCAGTCATGGAATAAAAAGGCAATTCTTCATTTCTAGGACACCTCAACAAAATGGAGTTGTTGAAAGAAAGAACATGACAATATAGGAAATGGCTTGAACAATGCTAATGTATTCCAAATTGATAGATATATTTTGGACACATGTAGTGCATACAATAGTTCACATTCAAAACAGAGTAATGCTCATAAACAACACTGATAAAACTCCCTACGAGCTATGGAAAGGAATACCAACAAATGTGGAGCACTTTAGAGTTTTTGGAATCAAATGCTACATCAAAAGAGAAGATGGAAGAATGGGAAAGTTTGACTCTCGTGTGGACAAAGGAATACTTGTTGGTTACTCAAGTACAAGGAAAGCATACAAGTGTTACAATCTAAGATTGAACAAAGTTGTGGAAAGCATCAACGTAACAATTGATGAAATAAGAAGACCATAATCAAAGGAAGAAGAAAACAAATCAATGGAACAACTTTTCGAAGAAAAAGATGAAAAAGAAGTAGAAGAGGAAGATGAAGAGAATCCGATGGAAGTAGAAGAGAAAGTTCAACAAGTATCTCCAAAGACACCTAGAAAACGAGTACAGAAGAATCATCCTTCAGATTAGATTATTGGAAACAAAGATGTAGGAGTTGAGACTAGAAGAAAAATAAATTCACCAGAACAAACACACCTAGCACTCATATCTACAATTGAATCAAACTGTTTTGAAGAAGCCAACAAGGATGAATTTTGGAATAAGACCATGGATGAAGAATTGGATCAAATAGAGAAAAATGACACTTGGGAACTGGTTCCAAGACCAAAGAATAAGAATGTGATCGACACAAAATGGGTTTTCATGAATAAATTAAATGAAGATGGACAAGTTACAAGGAACAAAGCTAGATTGGTATGTAAAGGATATGCACAGATTGAATGAATCAAATTTGAAGAGACTTTTTCCCCAGTTGCCGGAATGGAAGCAATCCAGTTTCTTTTAGCCTATGCATGCTCCAAAAATGTTAAAGTATATCAGATGGACGTAAAATCATCTTTTCTAAATGGGGAACTTGAAGAAGAAGTCTACATTGAACAACCAGAAGGATTTTAGTTGTCAGAGAACGCAGATTATGTGTGTAAATTAAAGAAGGCCTTGTATGGTCTAAAACAGGATCCTAGAACATGGTACTCTAGACTAGATAAGTATCTACAACAGGCAGGGTTCAGAAAAGGAAGTGCAGACAACAACCTCTCCATCAAGGTAAGTGAAGGTAATATTTTATTAATTGAAGTTTATGTTGATGATATTATTTTTGGTAGTGATGATGACAGGTTAAGCCAGAAATTTGCAAAAGATATGCAAAATGAATTTGAAATGTCGTTACTTGGAGAAATTTCCTTCTTTTTGGGACTTCAAATATGTCAAAGCAACCAAGGAATATTTATTTCTCAAACCAAGTATATTAGAGAAATGCTTAAGAGGTTAGGAATGGAATATTACAAACTAGTTATCACTCCCATGCAAACCAGTTGTAAGTTGAGAAAATATGATGATTCGAAGTCTACATATCAGAGGCAATATAGGTCATTGATTGGCAACCTACTATATGTGATGACATATAGACCAAATGTAATGCAGGAAGTTGGACAGGTGGCATGATTTCAAGAAACACCAAAGGAGTCACGTGTGTTAGCAGTGAAAAGGATTTTCAGATATCTTAAAGGAACATAAGAGTTTGGATTATGGTATCCAAAAGGAAAGGATATATCACTTATTTCCTACACAGATGCAGATTGGGTAGGTTGTATTGATGACCGACGAAGCACCAACGGAGCAATGTTCTACTTGGGTGAGTGTTTAGTATCATGGATAAGCAAGAAAAAATAATCAATATCTTTATCTACAGCTGGGGTAGAGTATATTGCAACAACATCATGTTGTACACAGGTTCTTTGGATGAAACAAACTTTGACAGATATATAGGTTGAGTATGATGAGCCCATTCCAATCTATTGTGATAATACAAGCGCCATCAGTATCTTGAAGAAACCAGTGATGCACTCCAAGATGAAGCACATTCCAATAAAGTATCACTTTCTATGGGAGCAGGATGCAGAAAAGAACATCACACTTGAGTATGTGGGCACAAAAGAACAAGTGGTAGACATCTTCACATAATCACTTCCATGGGAATCCTTTGAATATCTTTGCTAGATGCTTGGAGTTATTTCTACTCCAAAATAAATTCTTTTTGAATGCTTATCTTATATGTCTTATATTTACATGAGGAAGCACCATAAGAGGACAGTTCAGTCAGGGGGATCAACCCTGGATGGAAATATACTTTTGCCATTGATGATAAAGGGGGAGATATTTATCATATGCAGACGAGATAAACAAAGGACAAGGGCATGGTTCCAGGGGGAGCATATTTATCAGATACAGAGGAAAGAGTCATGGTTCCAGGGGGAGCATGAGTGATATGATTTCAGTATTGCATCATAGTGTTGCCATCAATGCCAAAGGGGGATATTGTTGATTAAGTTTGGTTGTGATTGATGTCAACCCTTGAAGAAATCCCCATAGCACAAAGGTTGGGTAATGGACCCAAGATTGTTTGATGTAAAGATGATTCGTTATTGTCTTGTCATGGTTGATAATAAGTAGAAATGGATGAACTCCAAAGTGGTCCCCTTATGGTGAAAGCCCTCATGGGAAGATGATTTGCGGAGTGAGAGAACCCATGCTTATTTGAGGAATAATGAGATAAATCACAGTGAATGTGTGAGTGAAAATATCCCAGATGGATAGTTCTTGTAATGCCATTTACGGTGGTATGTGGAACGTCACATAACTCCTCACGGTTAGAGAGTTATGACCATATAAAGTTAGATAACCCTCATGAGTCAAAGTGCTTTGCAAAAAGAAATTATTTTAAATGAAGAAGCCCTAAAATAAGGAAAGTGTAAGGCTACATGATGATATAAATAAGAGACAAAGCTCACTCATAAAAATACACTTGTACATATTGTATATATATTTTTTCTTGTGTAAAGATTCTTGTAAATACTTGTGGATACATCTGAAGTGGTGAACGTCTGAGGTAGCACGAAGGGTTGACAACAAAATTCTCGGATTCACAAAAAACCCTATTTTATGAGGCCTATGCGAGATGTCTATGTATAGTTTGAGTACACATATGCGGGCTGGTTGTGTATAGGGTGCGTATGTACGTGGGCTGACTTTGTATAGGGTGCGTACATGTAGGCAGGTTGTCTGTGTATAGGGCAAGTATGTATGCGGGTTGATTGTGTATAGGGTGAGTACATGTTGATAAAGCCATGAAACTTGAGAAGATGAAGGTGCAGAGGTTCTATATTCTGAGATCAAGCTCCCAAGAAGGTCTAGAGTGCTCAAATACATCAGATCCATCCATTGGTTCAAAAGGTATGTATTATTTCTATGAATAGTTGGATTTTGATGTATGCATGAGGAATGACAATGGAGATTTGAGGATTCTCCCTAGATAGATTAGTGGCTACATGTGATCTTCTGTATAAGTAAGATCTACAGAAATATAGTGCTGGTATATTCATCATTGATACTTCTTGTTGAGGCACATCTTGTATTTCTTGGCACATGGCTAAGAGTTTTTATGGTACATAGTTGAGATCTTGTATTTATTGATGTATTGAGAAGTTGAATATCAGAAAGGGGTTGATGACTAAGATCATGTGAGGGATATTATACTTGTTCATGATTACACATACCTATATGAAACATTACTAGAGAGATACATACTTTCCTTGAGTAGAGGTTATGTATGAGGATGCATGCAAAGGGTACAATTACAGTCTGGATACAGTGACAAGTTATAGATCTATGTGAAAGAAGTTACAGAGGGTTAGAAGTTTTCAAGTGAAAGGAAACCCTAGTTTCAGAAGGCATACACATGCTACATAACAGATAGGGCGTGTACATATGTGGGATGCATAACAAATAGGGCATGTACATATGCCAACTGCATCACTACAGGTCACATATCTATTATATTTTTGTGGATACATGTTCAGGTCAGGTACAGATTGATTAGAAGGCAGTTGTACAGATTGGATACATGTTAGTGGTATAGGTTGATAAAGTTGTATAGCAGTATATCTCACAGTGACAGGTTGATAGTGGTTCCATGATTCTACTTCTACTTCAGGGTGGATGGATGGGGCAAGGACAGGTGGTTGTAGCTACCTTTCGGTTGTAGTTGGAGAACATAGAGGGTTGTACCCTCCTTATGGTAGTAGCCAAGGAATTGGGGAGTTGGAGCTTCCCTTAGGTTGAAGCCTGAGAAACTAGAGGGATGGAGCTTGCTTCCAGTTGTAGTTGGAAAACAAAGGAAGTTGGTGCTTCCAATGAATGTAATTCTTCAAGAGATATAAGAAAAAACATTTTGTGGTTTTCTCATGATTTGAGTTTCCACTTAAAATACTGGTGTACTGTGTATGTGTGTGATTGTTCATTTCTTATTGTTCATTATTGGATAATAATACTACATTGATATAACACTTAGATCAATTTGGATAAAAAGGATTATAATTGCACTATTACTGATTCACCCCCCCTCTCAGTAATCCAACACTATGCACCATCACAATAAAGAACACAAGGAACACCATATATATGTATAAGTTTATTTTGTATTATGGACTATAATCCTTGGGGTTTATCCACACCAATTGAAATGAGCACCAACTCAAAGAGAGCACCAAATATCATTGCAAGGCCCAACTTGCAGATCTCAACACCAACTAAGAAGAGGAATCCAGCCCTTAAGTACAAGACCCAACTTGTAGACAAAAAAAAATATGTCAAACTGTACGAAAAGTCTATACCAACACCATCTATGCACCACACAACCTGTCACATAAATCTCATCATCCAAATAAGATCTATTCACCAAGATCAATCACCAAGAAAACTCTCAAGAATATCACCAAGATAACTAACAAGATACCTATAGAAATAAACCATACTCTCCATAAACCAAATACCATAAGTTGTCACGATTATGCTGCCACGTCGCAATTTTCCTATTGCACTTTTTCTGCAGTGATTTTTCTACCGGACTTTTTCTACCGCGATTTTTCTACAACACTTTTTCCGAAGCAATTTTTTCTGTCGCACTTTTTCTACTGTGATTTTTCCGCCACACTTTTTCTACTGTGAATTTTATCTATCAATGATCCCTGCCCAAATAGCCTTTCACAAATGGATATTCAATATGCTCAAATATCATGCTCATAAGAGACCCTTTCTCTCTTATTTATACTTCTCTAAGTAGCTTCCTCTAGGGTTTATCTTCTAACTAACTTACCCAAATTTCTTATTTTAGGGGATAACCCACTTCTAACCACCTTGTCCACTTACAACCACTTTATCCACAAATAGTAAAATATCCACTTTTAGTTGAAACTAATATATTTTTTATTGTTTTCTTATTGCAGGCACTTAACCCATGACTAACCACTTTCACTGGTCAACTTCTTCTAGGAGCCTATAGAATAATTTGACTTATTTGACCTTCTAGGGGCTTCTAGATAAATCAAGAGGGTTCTCCAACTTCACATGGCCACAACTCTCTAACCATGAGGAGTTATGTGGCGTTCCATGTTGGTTGTGGAGCCTGATTATCTTCCTGATTTAGAGGTCTTTTACTTTCAACCGTGTTTATACACCATGAAGTATTTACACCCTAGAAGTATGTACACTCTTCCATGCGGGGGAGTGCAGAGGGGGAGTACCCCCTCTGCGGGGTCCGGGGGGGCTATCCCCCTGGCTGGGGGGTCTGGGGGAAATCGGCCCCCCAGAGGGGGTTCCGGGGAAGCGTCCCCTGATGGGGGTTCAAGGGAGAAGCCCTTAAAGAAAAATTGCCTTGTAAAAGTATATTGTAATTTCATTGTAAATCTGGACCGTTCATTATAAGGTCGCAGATCTAACGATAGAGATTATGTTAGGTTTTTTTTCCCTAGAAGGCAACCCTCTTTTATGAGAGAAATGTATTGCGGCTATGTAGGTTGGCAAGTATTGTATTCTAAGAGAGGAGACTGTGAGAGAAAGAAGAGGAAGTTACAACGGGTTTTGCTGTAGGTTGTATCCCTTCATTTTGATGGATAATAATAAAGAAAGAACCTGGAAATTTCTCTGGTAGACGTAGCCCACACTGGGTGAACCACGTAAATCTGTGTCTCTTTTGTATTGTGTATCTTCTGTGTTTTATTTTTGCATTTGTTTTATTTTATTGCTCCGTGGTCTTGTTTTTCCAACAACTGGTATCAGAGCGTAAGGTAACTCGCAGGAAAAGAGGGTTCTTGGTTCAAGTGGGAGCAATTTCGGAAGATGGAAAGTTTAGGGTCGAGAAATTTAATATCCAAAACTACCAGTTATGGAAGATGCAGATGGAAGATTATTTATATCAGAAGGATCTATTTCTACCATTGAGCGAAGTAGCAAAGAAGCCAACGACCATGAAGGACGAAGAATGGGATATTCTTGACAGAAAGGCTCTAGGAATGATATGGTTGAGCCTAGCAACGTCAGTGGATTTCAATATCTCGAAAGAAAAGACAACGAAGGGTTTGATGGACGCGTTGGCCAAATTGTATGAAAAACCCTCGGCGTCCAATAAGGTATTTCTAATGAAGAGATTATTTAATATGAAGATGTCATAAGGTGGGTCTGTTGCAGATCATTTAAATGAATTTAATATGGTTACTAATCAACCAAGTTCTGTAAAAGTGGACTTTGATGATGAGGTTAGGGCTCTTATAATCTTGTGCTCATTGCCAGAAAGATGGAATGGCTTGGTCATGGCTGTAAGTAACTCTGTCTTTGGTTCAAATACTTTAAAATTTGATGATGTTGTTGGTGTTATCCTTAGTGAGGAAATGCGACGTAAAAGCACAGGTGAGACATCAGGTAATGTGTTGAACATGGAGAACAGGGGAAGACAAAATGATAGAGGAAAGGGCTCAGGGAACCGTGGGAATTATAGGAAGGGCAGATCTAAATCCAGACTTGGAAAGATAGAGTGCTGGAATTGTGGGAAGAAAGGACATCTGAAGAAAGACTGCAGAGCTCCAAAGAAACAAAGAGATGGACAACAGGAGAGAAATCAGGAAGCAAATGTAATAGGTGATGTGTTACAAGATGCTTTGATTCTTTCTGTAGATAATATTTCTG
>JASDQU010949400.1:0-22371 GCA_032191745.1 Picea mariana | reverse complement strand
ATCAACACTGGGCTATCTGCCCCATTCTTCTCAACCAAGGAAGAAGGATTGTTTCTGATTTCTGAACCTAGACCATTTCCCACCTTGGGCCATTCTTCTGACACTAAACAAAGTGTAACCTGGAGAGAATGAATTTGCCCTCGAGAAATGCTTGGACCATTCCTTACCCTGGGCCATTCCTCCGACACTAAAAAAGTGTAACCTGGAGGGAATGAGTCTACCCTAAGGAATGACTGTCCTGGAATATTCCCCACCATGGGCCATTCCTCCAACACCAAACAAGGTGTAGCTTGGAGAGAATGATTCTACCCTCGAGGAAAAACTATCCTTGATTGTTGAGCCTGGACTACTCCCCACCCTGGGTCATTCCTCCGACACCAAACAAGGTGTAACCTTGAGCGAATGAGTCTGCCCTCAAGGAGTAACTGTCCGGACCATTCCCCACCCTGGGCCATTCCTCCGACACTAAACAAAGTGTATCCTGGAAAGAATGAGTCTGCCCTCGAGGAATGTCTGTCCTGCATCAACCTCCAAACGGACGATTCTTCGAAACTGCTCACAACTGTGAACTTCGAAAGAATGACTGCCCGGTGAGGTGGACCATTCTACTTGACCACTACTTAGAGTGACTGGCAAGAAGAATGACTGTCCTAGACCACTCCCTGTAATGGGAAGTCGCTGTCTATGATACATCAACAATCAGTCTGCCTCCCATGTTAACTACAATGAGAAGCCACTGTCCGTTAGAAATCTCAATCCACTTTCCGAACAGCGAAGCATCTATCCAATCTGGACTTTTACAAAGATAAATGCTCCCTTCTAACTAGAGAGTTATTTCAATCACAAAAATAAATGTTTGCGTACCTTCTTCTAGCTTGGAGAGTCTTCCCTTCCAATTAATAGAGTTATTTCCATGAGCTCTAGCTTGAGTATGCAAGTTCTTTCATCTTGAATATGGGCTTTACCAAAATGTATGCTTATCTTCTCATCTATGGAGATATGTACTGGAGAATCACTTTCTCCTTTCTGGACTTCATCATGGATAATGTAATGCTTGTATTGTAGTCTGAAATATTGTGAAGGCTTCATATGGATATGAACAATAGAGTATATCATAGTTGGAGAACTGGAACATATCCATGTGGTACTTCTTCTGTCATCATGAGATCTGATCTTCTGAGTAGTCATCTTGATGTTATAGGAAATATTCACCATGCTTTTGTTCTGCTGTGCACTGGAGGTTCTCCACCAAGTTGTCTTCTTCTTATCTACATATAGGAGTATCTTTCTGGTATGCCTCAAAGTCTTGAGATTGCTCTACATGCACTGTTTACTCAATTTCTTCTAGAGAACATTCTTTGCATTCATCTGATGTAGAATTCTGACTCATGGATGTTGTGGATAATATAATGACTTATATAGAGATAAGTCTGGTGTACTGGAATAATCAATCATCATAATCTTCTCCCTTCATCTGGGAGAACCTCTGGTTCTGGATCTCGCAATGCTTTCATTCATAAGTCTTCCGTACACTGTTCTTCATCATGACTTTTAGTTCTTCTGCTTGATTTCTTTTAGTGAGTTCATATTAAGCTGGTAATCTTGTGATTCTTGATACAATGACTGGTTGTTCTGGTTATTCTTTCTTGGAATCTTCATGTTATTCTTCATGTTTTTCTTTTACTTTTGGGTCCATGGAGTTTCTTATAGATTCCATGCCTTAGAGATTCCACTTCTTACCTTCATCATCGGTTCACGGATCTGGATGGACAACCAGGAATGCTTCAAGGCTTCTCTTTGAAGAGGGATTCTTCTGCGATTGAGATGAACACATACTGTCTTTTCATGGATGCTACCATAGATATATGTATTTCATCATCTTCAATGGATCATAGGATTAGCTCCCTCCTAATCCTTGCTTCATGTATAGGTGCATATAATCTGCTCCCTTCGTCTGACTGAGTCCATGCTTCTGTCTCCGTCCTTGTTGTCTTCTACAATATATAATAGATTCCACGCTTCCATATTAGTTGTCGTCATAAGTCTTTCCCCAATTTCTCTTGATGTCTGAATTCTAAGTCTCTTCAGGATTGATTCTGATTTCGATATTATCTTGTAATGTCTTCCACATGATTTGTATTTCATCCTTTCATATGTATTATCTAATGATATTCATTCTTATCTTGTTTTTCTTCCATAGGTATAGTTCTTCTTGGAACACATTATCTTCCAAGAGATAGATATACAATATATGTACAAAGACGATGCGAGCAAGCTATGTACAAGAAAATAAGAAGAGTGTTGTTACCTTTTAGTAGAAGAAATCTCTTCCATCCTGCTTAGTCTTCTTTGTCGGTTCCTTTTCTTCGACAATTGATGCTTCGTGTTTCTTCTCCCTTTTCTTTAGCTCAGGACACTGATTCCTGTGGTGACCGTACTTTTGACAGTTGAAGCATTGTATTTATGAAATGTCTTTCTCTTGATTTGGCTTCTTCCTTGAACCAAACTTCTTTTTGTTTCTGAAGTTCTTGAATCTTACTGTGAATGCATGATCATCATACTTCTTTTGAGGTTTCTCTTTTGCATTGATCCTTGATTCTTCTTGAGCACAACAAGTCCAAAGTTCTTCAAATGTCGGGTACTCCTTCCTTGTGTTCATGCTTGTGGAAAATGCATCCCATGTCTTGGGAAGACCATTGAGTACTATGTTCACCAATTCCTTTTCTAAAGTGATCTCTTCAATAGATTTTAGTTGATATCTTAGCTGGGAGATCCTTACAAAGTAGGATGTTATGCTATCATCATCATTCATCTTCATGTCACGGAGCTCATTCTTCAGAATCATAACTTGTCCAATATTTCCGACTGAGAAGAGATTTGTTAGGGCATCGTATATCTTCTCCGATGAGTCAAGATGGGATATGTAGGGTATCAAGTGGTTTTTTATGGAATCCACTATGATACTCATGGAATTGATGTCAACGTCTTTCAACTTCTCCATAGCTGCAACGTTCTGCGGTTCCTTCTCTTCTCCTTCTGTAAACTCTGGCTTCACGATCTTTCCTTTCACAATGTCCAACACTTTATTCTTAGCAAGGATGAGGTCAATCCTTGTCTTCCATGCTATGAAGTTAGACGCTCCATCTAACTTGTTCTCAGACTTCATAGAGTTTTTCATGGCTTTCTTGACTTGGTCAAACCCTAGATTTAACCAGAAATTCAAACTTCACGTCTTGTCCTTCTGAGAGTACCAGGAGATGCACTGGGCTAGGGCGCACTGATCTATCCAGAGATTAGGTCAATCTCGTCACTTAAGGTGCCTCAACAAGAGTTTTAGGGTTTCTGCAACTGCCTCTGTTGGTAACCCTAGCTGTAGTGCTTTTGGAAGCTGCTCCTGTTAGTAACCCTAGCGACAGTTCCTCAACGAGCTCAATATCTAGCAGCTATGTTTCCTTCCAACGTTTTAGGCTGACTGAAGGGGTGTGGGCCCATAACCTGTTAGAATATAGAATATGGTGTGCTCGTTTTACCATTGAAAATACCCTCGTCACCCAACCATAGGCCGAAGCCTCCCTCCGAGCACCTTAACCTTGACCTGAGAATTCCTCTGGAAGAAAAACCTAGGCTAGATAGCCAAACAAAGAAAAAGGCATCTCTCCCCAAGGATAGCGCAACACAAAAGACTGATCAGATGTTCCAAACCCTAGCCAAGATATATCCAAACCAAATACTGAACTTGTTGTTGCTACAGCTGCACCTGCAACCCTCCTTCAAACCTGCACACCAGCTGCAACTGCAGTGTGCACCAACTGGGAAAACTACAGTCCTGAGATGTGAAAAATGAAAAACTGGCACCCTGTATTTATAGTAATCCTTCTAGTTTACTGGGGCCAACTTCTCCTTCTGGGTATGTGTCTGTTCAGTATATTATTATTAATTCTGGCTGACTTCTTCTCTTGGAGGCTAATAGCCTAATATAAATTATATTCTTGAGATGACAAGGCTTCTAGGGTTATTAGCCAATTCATTAGGGTTTCTCTTGCTTCCAGGAGTCTTCTATTCTCATCAGGTTCACATATAGAGGTAAATACCTCCCGCAGCTACCATAATATTAACAATCTAGTCTATTTTTAGATTAGTTGTTGAATAGACTACTTTTTAGGCATTAGAAGTTCTTTTTATCGGGAAATTTGTACTTTGATAGTAGGAAAGGTTAAAGAATATAAAAATGGCGTAACTGGAGACTAATTCTATCACTGTCACCTCAATAGGATGTCTCTTTCTATTTAACATGGTAGGCTTAGGGAAGACGTCCCTGGTGACCTGGTTTTTTGAGAAGGAAAGGGAAGATAGTTAGGTAAAAGGTCCCCTCTCACAAGTCAACACCGATTAGAAAGTCTGGTTTAAATAACCAATGAAGATGTAATATGCCAGAAGTGTACCTGCCCAGAACAAAGCAACATGAAAACTATATATTTGCAAGGGCACTTGCTGAATAACACTTCATAAAAATTTTGACTTTCTTAAACAAAGTAATTTGCTGAATATAATGAATCAAACAAAAATGTTATAACAACAATGTTTATAGAGAAATACTTCACATAAAATGTCTTAAGATAAGCTTCAAAATGACCTAAAACCATTAGCCATTGAAGTTATATCACTAGCATTTGATAGAAGCACATAAGACATGCCATAATTCAGCCTTTACAATTGCTTTATGAGCTTTTAATGCTGCATTAAATGGCTGTAACTTAATTCAATAAAAAACATCAATTACGTTAGTAGATCAAGCTATTCTAGGGTTAGGAAGTGTTAGTAGGTTGCTTGAAGAATTGGTTTTGAAGGTTTTGTTTATCAAGAACTCAATGGAGGTCTTAGACTAGTGTTTTTTTTAGGGAAAATGGATTCAATAATGCAGCAACAAATGTTGAAGAAAAATTATAATGGAGAGTCAAAGAAAAGAGAGAATGATAGGTTGGAGTGTTGGTAACCCAAGGCTCCAATTATCAAACCCTAGGGGAAACTAGCTACTAAGGTGTAGGTAACCCTAGGCCTTAGTAAATTTCCTCCCTCTTTAACTCAATAATGAAGTAAAATCGACTAAGATGAAGCAATGGATACTAAGGTGTTGCAATGGCAAGGCCTTAGCTCATGCTTCAAGAAAATTGGCCTTTTGACAATATCTAGTAGGTGAAAGATTTTGAAGCTAAGACAATAATATGTGCTAGTCTTCTTAGGGTTTAATCAAGAAATTTCATATTCTTGAATGTAAATGTAAGATACATAAAAACATAACCATTCAATTAAGAATAATTTCATAAAATTCACTTACATTCATCAAGAATAATCAAGAAAATCTCTAGTTGAACACATCCACCAAGAAACTTGCCAAAATACACCAAATTTAGCCTCCAACAAGTGCACCTAAATTTACATAGGATTTTCAGGAATATTTTTGGCTTTAAAAAGACATTGAAAATACTGGATTAGGGTTGATCAGTTGGGAAATCAAGGGCTAATTTTGTAAAGACTCCACTGTAAGACAAAGACAATATTTTCATATTGGTACTAAATGGAAAAGGAATTTTGATGGTCAAATCTTAATTTCATGTTATTATCTGTTTCTTTTTCTTACTTGAATGCATTTTATCTATTGCAAAGCATATGATTTCTTAGTTGTGAGTAACACAATGATTTTTTTTTTGTTTTTGTTCATAATTAAGATTGCTTTCAAGTACTATGTTCTTATTTCTTAATGATATTTGCCAATGAGAAATCCATGTGTGAGTTGACAAATTGAATACTCATATATATTCCTTTCTTTATTTAATTTACCATCTGATTTATCAAAGTGTCTGTCATTTACTAAGCCAGTGAGATGTTTATTTGCCTGTTATATTGATTCATATATTTTTATTGTATCCTTGAGCTAGATTTCAACCATTTCTAAAACCTATTCAAAAAATCCTTTATAAAAATACCATTGCAATAACTTGATGATGCCCTAGCTTTCCTCTCACAGTCAAGTGCAACTTTAGGGACTAACATCTTTTGGCGTTGTTGTCGGGGATGAAGGAACACATATATTTTCCCTGAGATAACGACAAAGTTCAGATCTAAATCTTGATGGTGGACAAGGATTTGGACATTTACATGAGACTGTGTATTTTTCACCCGGTGACTCCTCTGCAATAATTCTAGCTCCTAAAAGAGAAGGCAAAGGACTTAAAACTCCTCTAACTTCATCATCATCCACAAAGAAACAAGTGACTAGAAAAATCCTAGATCCTAAGCATGTTTCAGCAGTGTCTGATCCTAAAAAGTTATTGAGAAAATCTAAAAATACTTCAGGGTAGTCCTCTTTTTCAAAAGATAAATATTCGCCTACAAGTGATCAAGGAAAATCTTCTGAAACTTTCAATATCCCTCCAATTGAAGAAATTGTTCCTGAGATTGAAACAAAGCCTATTATTGAACCTTTGGTTGTATCCTTTCCTTCAACTATCTCAGAATTGAATTTAGACCAATGGAAATTATTTGTTGAGCTCATTGAAGAAGAACAAACAAATACTTTATCCATAGTTTAAGCTCTAAGATATTTTCCCAAAGATACTAAAAGTGAACTTGATACACTTTTATCATCATCCCCTCAATCCAGTTCTTCTGAAGAGGTTAAACCACATTATTGTTCCTTTGAATATCCTTTGTTTTTGGAACCTTCAACCTACCCTTATTCAGAAAAGAAACCTCTAATTTCATCAGTTGGAGATAAAAAAACTCATATCATCCCAACTAAGTTATTCTCCTCAAAGAAATGTTTCTCTTTCTCATCAAATTTTTTTCCTATTCCTATAGTTCAAGCACCCATTGTGATAAATATGGTTGTAAACAAGATGGATGCAATTATTGCAGCCATATATGCACCATTAAATTTACCACAAGTACTGTATGCCTTCCCACCTAATGATTATATGAACTATTTTCCAAGATTCAATGGAGAGGGGGAAGTCACTGTTGAAGAACACTTAAAATCTTTCTACAATTTTGCAGATAATTTTAATGTGGAGCATGCAGATGTTTGGATGAGACTTTTTGTGCAGAGTTTATATGGAGAAGAAAGGAAATGGTTTAGAAGTCTACCTCCTAATTCAATTGTTGATATTGATGCACTAGATGATACCTTTTTGAGACACTGGGGAGATAAGAAAGACTACGTGTATTATATCACTGAGTTTGGTGTGTTGAAAAGAAAAAAAGGAGAATCTATATATGATTTTACCAAAAGGTTTAATAAAATGCATAGTAAAATTCCATATGAAATCAAACCCACAGAAACATCAGCCAAAATTACTTTTGCCAATGCCTTTGATGTTGTGTTTTCTCTGTTGTTGAGAGAAAGAAGGTCTGCTACTTTGAGTTTGATGGAAGAAGCAACCATTGAAGTAGAATATAATATACTGGTGTTGAGGAAAATATATGAATTATCTTACTCAATCATTTTTGAATCTTTCTTGGCTAGGGAAATATAGTCGGGAATGTCACCCTATGTTTTATAGCCTCACAAAATTTTTTCCCAATCCACAAGTATTAATTACAAGGGTTTAGGCTGATTTATTAATGAAAATAATGTTGAAAAATAACATAAGTTTATGAAAAATATGCAGTTTACAGAAAGTAAATATGGAGATCAAAAGCAAAAGTAACCAAGTCACAATATACACAAATGATACATAATGGAAATATGTTGTATTTCATTCCGAGATATCAAAAGTGTTTTTCTCTTTACAAAATCCTTGTGAGGGCATGGACCAAAGTATAATTTAGATATCCCTGATGAAAACCATACAAAAGGACTCTTACAAGAAGTAAAACCTGAAATTTATAATTTGGATCAACTTGCCACAGATTATTGCCAATTTGACTCTGCAAAATATCCTTTATCAGCTATGAAACTCAATCCATAAACATACAAGTATACACAAACTATCAAGGATGAATCAACACCTCTAAAACAAGCATCTGAATGATTTGGTTCATTTTTTAACCTTGCTGTCTACAATAGGACCCTGCTGTCAAAAAGAGAATTAGGCTTTAAATAACTCAAGAATGAATGAAAACTAAAACTATTGCATGAAATCAAAAGAGAAAACCTTAGTCTCACTTTCTCCTTCTATTATCCCTTTGTTTATTCTTCTCATTTAGCTTTTATTCCTTCCAAATAAGTTGAAGTAGTTCAACTACTTTGTTTAGTTAAGTTAGTTTGAATTAAATAATTTAGTTTATGAGAAATAATAATAATAATAATAATAATAATAATAATAATAATAATAGTTAAGGGTATTTGGGTATTATAATAATAATAATAATTAATAATAACTAGGTAGGTGGGGTCCCTTGTGACTCCCTTCTTTTATTATTTTCAAATTATAAAATAAAAAAACAAATGGATAACAATTCAACACATACCACCCTTGTAACTCCCTTGGATACCTTCAAAATTGAATATTTAAATATCATAAATAATTTAACTTATATCCAAAAATATCTAAATATCCACATAATCCATGTTATCCAAAAAAGATTTTGTTGTCCAAACTTTTTACAGACCAATGTCTTCATCAACTCAATCATAAAAACACATAAATTAAAATCCATACTTACCACTCTGAGAGGCAATCTTTATTTTATCACTCTTGTCTCCTTTTGTTTATTCGTAAGTAGACAGAGGTTGATTTGAACCTTGAGGTTGTATTTGACTAATTACATGAGAAAAATCATCCTTCAGATGCATGTGGGAGGACATTGATTTTGAAGAGAATTTGAAGGAGAGGAAGGGGAGGCAACAACTTTGCCTTTATCTTGCACTTGGGGGACATGATTTTTAAGCCTTTTACTATCATGCGAGGATTGAATAGGTGAATGCACAGGGGAAATCTGAACATTAGGATTTACAGGTGGTGGAGGAGGTAATGACAAATTGGGGTAGCCACGATTGTGAGAGACAGTGGGATTAACAATCTCTTGCCATCCACCATTTCTAGGGACTTCTGGTTGCATGGACACATGAGGAGGCATAAGGATACTCGGGATGTTCTGAGGTTGGAAGGGAGGTCTCTCTGGTCAAGGTTGTACTATTCCTTTCCCAATCCAGTTAAAGAACCCAACTTGGAACAACTAGTTCAATTCCTGGGGATCAACATCAAAATGAATGGAGAATGTAGGCCTTCTAGGCCCTCTGTTCCAGTTTCCTCTTCCTCTATTATTTCTACCATGGTTTCCCCTACTGAAGAAACACATCCTGTAGTAGCAGTTCATCAGTAACTAATCCTTTAATGAACAATACATGGCATTATGCTTTTATGAAACAATAATTGTCTCATAAATTGACACGAGATACATGCAAATCCATCCATAAAAACTATTTAATAATTTCCAAGTGAGAAGGGGGTGACATGGTTCATGGAACATATGGAGGGAGTGTAATGAGCGAAAGGTGGTATAATGAGAGGGGATAATTGCGCGACTACTTCTCAACAATTCATTAAATAATTTGACTACGTAATAAAAAACCAAAAATATCAGTTGCCAACCATTGTTGTGTCATATATATTATTGTTGTTACATAGACCTTTTTAATTTATTTTATAGAACATGCATGCCAAAATGATATCGGGATTATGAGGGGGATATAATGAGAGAAAATCGATAGCATGATAGGGATATAATATGGATATTTTTCATATAAAAATAAATCAAATCAAACAATCAAAGATAACTCTGTTCAGACCTCCATAATTCAATCAACATTCACTTTTCAAAACCACCATCTAAATTATCACTTCTTTTACATATTGCTTGCTGAATTTCAAAAAAAACAATTCATATGCCCAAAAATACTCAATTACAATAGCCTTTGCATCTATATAATATTTATATAGCGGTCCTATCAAACAATATTCCAATTGATATGATGAACATAATAATCCTTTGAGCCATGACCATCTATAACTCCAATGATAAATATCCTTTCCTTTTAAAAACAATTGAAAATGCACAGTGATCCCTGCCATTTATAACCAATTCATGTTCTTTAAAATCAAATAAAAATATGCATATTATTAACCACCAGTTGTCCATTATTCAAACAATGTTCACCATAATAAACTAGGCATTAAAACTCATAATCAGGCCCAAATCCATTCACATACATGTGTCCTTCAAATATAATCAACATAATAATTGATTCAAATATAATTAAACAAATAACATGCAATCCTGAGCCCAAGCTTCACATAAACTAGCATGTACAATTTTTTATTTTTTATTTTTAAATTTCCCAGTGAGAAATAAATCCAAATTGAGCCCAATTGACGAAGAACACATAGGCGTCTCTTCAACCCTTGAATTTATTGAAATGATATCAAGATCGTATTTAGGGTTTAAACACAATGAACATAGAGTAATAATAGATGGCTCAATCAAAGGAATAATTCCTCGAAAACACATACAAATCGTTCCCTTCAAACTTTAACACAGACATATAACAAGTAACCATAACCTCGACTGTGAGGGTTACCAAATGACAACCAACCACCTCCAACAGAAAACAAGAAGGAGTGAAATCTTAAACAATAATGTAAAATGAATGTCCAAAACACAAACCTATGCTCAACCAAAACATATATAATGCTTCCATTAAACTTCTAGGTAATGTTAAGCCCACTGAGAAATGATTTCTAGAAAACAATGTGAGTGAGGCAACAAAATGATAGCTAATCAGATCGAGGCTTTTCCAAGTCAAGGAAAAATCTTTAAACTCCCAACATGTCACATTGCAACCTAGAACCAAAACATATCAACCCCAGGCATGAAAAAGGAGTAGCAAATCTTAACACATAGAGTGGTTGTAATACCCAGGTGCAAATCTTAGAGCTTGTCAAACATAACAATAAATTTCCACAGAGAACCATAATCAAAAACCCAAGTTGATCGAGCATGTTCACTATTATTTTATCCATAACCCATGCAAATATTACACACAAAAAGGAAAGCATAACCATTCTTTTATTTAAAATGCCAACAATCTAGAATAATCACCAGAAGAACCCGCAGGCACAACACCAATTACATAGTACAAATATCCAATAATAGCTTAAGAAAAACATAGACCGAAACCAAAAATTGATTCGAAGGGAAGAAAAACCATCATGGATGGAAGATTAAGGAACCATACCTGGAAAATACTGTGTGAGGAAGATAGTTAGACTGTATGCCTCCTTCACAACCAAAAATCGCGGAGCATCAACAACCACCAGAACCAAAAACCAAAATGCAAGTATGACTAGGGTGACGAGCCTCGAGGGTTGTTTGAGTGATGTGCAATAAATTAACGTCACTTCTCCCTCCAACCTCATTCAACTCCAAGTATGGGCCATCCAATTCACCATAGCACTAGGCATTTAATCAACCACATAACCATTGCCATATCCCAATTGCATAGTGCACCACCTTTGTAATGTCAAACTCTTTTAAAAATAACCATGTTCTATAACATTAACCCATGTGCATTCTACATATAACATTCAACAAGGCACTTAACTATAGCAGCAAGGGTTTGTACACCCCTTTTTATGACAATAATACCACATTAGAGCTTGTACATAGTTCTTTTATTTAAATGAGCCCCAATATTATCCCTTTTATCAATATCATATTTAAACCAATTAATCCATGCTAAATCACAATATCAAAACAAAATTGATAATGATCCTTTCATCCATAGGGAAACCTTAATGTAATTTGTGAGTGGTTATCAAAACTATCAGTGATATGCATCAATCAACCAATCATCTCATGTCACCATAAAATTTTAACCATGATTCAAAACATCAAACTGTAGAAGACTGCACTGGTAGCATCGCAATAGCAAATAAAATATAAGCGCATCATAACCATCATAGCACCACAAGTCTACAAGGAGGTTCGACCTACCAGTTTATTATTAATATAAATAATTAATAGAGCTTGGCAATAATTTGTGGGCATAATCTTCATCGTTGTGTTTTTAAGCGTCAAGGAATTATATATTAGAATGATTATGTAATAGGGGAAGCGAGGCGGTTAAAGGAAAATATGATTTGGGATCTTGGAATAACTCATGGAAAGTGTTACGTATGACGAGATTATTCCTATATACATAAAATTCGATTAATCACAGTGAAAGTGTTATTTTCTTTAAGGAGAAAAATTTCTGGTGTGCTCTTTTGAATCTCTGTGCGGAGGGAAGAAAAAGAAAGCATAAAGTAGGGATGAAAACCAATTATCTTATCTAACAACAATGCTGGAAGCAGATAGAAATTTCAATGATGTCTTCAAGGAGGGACATCATGAAAACTGTGTAAGTTGTAACCTAATTGTTATTGATTAACAATACTTGCAAAATAGCATTATTGTGGAAAAACTGATCCAGAATTTTATTTTTGACAAGAAAAGAAATCAATAAAAGAAATAAAACAACATAAATGAATTAACAGAAAAATAAAATAGCAAAGCAAAATCAAGCAGTGAAACAAAACTATAATACAAAATTAATTCCATACAACATTTATCTTTCAAGCTGGTTCCACATAGTGTTTCAAGTGGGAACTGTTAGTGCTATAGGAAAATAACCACTCTTCCAAGTTCTTTTGAATATAAGAATGTCTGTCCAAGACAAAAGTGATTTTAAAAGGACACAACCATAACTTTGTAAACTTTGAATGCCTTCCTCTATCTGCGTGAGCTGAATCTCACAACAAGAATTTCTCATTGACCTTAAATCTGATAGCTTTTTCACTTTTATTGAAATATTTCTTAACTGTTTGTTGTCTTCTCTTTATGTTCTCCAAGGAAAATGTCCTTTGTTCCTCTAAATCCAATAGTTCATTTATCCTTTAAGGGATATTAGAAGAATTCAATTCTTCAATCTGTAGCATCAGTCTTAAAGAACAAAGTTCCAGCTCGGTAGTCAAAATGGATTCTTGACCATAAACAATATGGAAGGGGGTGCAACATGTGCTCACCTTGGTAGTAGTGTGATCTTCCCAAAGGGCGTAAGTGAGGAGGGTATTCCATTGACGAGGATTATCTTCGATGAGATTCTTTAAAATTCTAACCAAGTTTTTTTTGGTGGACTCAACTTGCCCATTTCCTTGAGGGTAATTGTAACATCCCCAACATCCAACTAGGCTATGCCACGTAAAAAAATTTCGAATTGTATGCAAATTAAAACATATACACACAAAAACTCTTGTGGAAATTTATATATAAAACTTAGAAAAAACAAATACATTCTATAAATGCACATATTGAGACGAAAATAATAGTAAACATATACATGCAGCATAGACATGAAATACCCATAAATATAAAGACATGTATAAATCATACACAGGAAAACCCATAAAAAGAAAAACATAAATAATAATGCAACATGTAATTTAACACACAATTGGCACTTTTCTTGGTAAGAATATCATGAACTACGTGAAGACCTTACATGAACCTCCCATCCTTAGACCACACTGCTCATCACTCTCAATAGTGGGTCACCCTTGAGCTGGGACTAAACTCCACCCGGGTAAAGGGATTTCTAACCAGGTTGATGTTTCTCAGACAACAGGAAAGACTCTGTCAAATGTTCCAACTCAAACTAATAGCCTATAGTCCCTCATTCCCCACATGTCTATCCCACCCCAAGAAGTGTGCCCCTTATCTTCTTAATAGTCCTTCTGCTACCCCACTTCCTTTCCAAGGGCTTCAACAACAGGTCAGTCTTGAAGTCTCAGAGCCCTGTAGTTGCAGTTTAACACCTTCAAGAATCAATTCCCAACAATTATCTCACCTAGAGAGATTTTCTCTTGGGCCTGACAACCCACCTCTTCAATCTCCCATGGGCTTGACAACTCGCTTCTTCAGTCTATCTCCTAAGCTAACGAGGTATAGGTACGAGTACGAGTATGAGTATGGGTATGGGTACATGTACAATGATAGTAACTAAAAGGTTGAAAGGACAGCTTCATGAGTGAGTGAACGGTGTTGGAATCAATGGGAAAATGAACTAACTCCAAGCTATATGTATGCATGTTCTCAACTTGACACTTGTCATGTTGAGAGCTATTTTGGCCCACTTGTCCCCATCCTTAGAACTTAGGATAAAATGATTATCCATACTTTATACTTTAAGGAATATTAATATAATATTCCTTTTTGGCTTAAGCTCCCTAGCTTATCCCTTTTCCTTAACTTTTAACCTCCCCTTTCCCTAACTAGCGTATTTTAGTCCCCCATTCTCCTTTATCATGGTTAGTATACATACATCGATGTATTTTATTAATGATCAGACATATACAAAAATAGGCTCATTGTCCTTTAGCATCTAGGATCTCTGGCCTAATTCAAAACATAAGCCTCCTAGCTTATAATAACTAGCTCAGTAGCCTATAAAACACAACATATACACAAAGGCTCCCTGGCCTCAAAATCATGTGCACTTAATTTTGTTGTGTGTGGTATCCTGGAATGTGCACACTTCATCATTTTAGTGTGCAGTACATGTGCGCACTATACCATGGAAGGTGCATACAAAAATGATATCAAACATCTCACTAGCTTAAGTACATTTACATTTACATTTACATTTACAATTGGGTTCGGCCTAGGGGTATTACAATCCCCTCCCCTTATTTATGCATTGTCTTCAGTGCATTATGTACACATATCATCAAGATTTCCAAAATCTTCAAAAACATGCGGGTATTCTACTCGCAGTACATCCTTATGCTCCCAAGTAACATCCTCAAGACCGTACCAGAATGCGTACTAGATGCACTTGGAAAGTGCCTTCTTGCTCCACCTCAATCACATTCCAATCAATAACATGATTAGAATCAGGTATATATTTCTTGAGAAATGATACATGGAATACATTATGAACAAACATAGATGCAGGCAATGCAATCATATAAGCTACTAAACCAATCCTTTCTAGGATTTCAAATGGTCCACAATATCTAGTTGCCAACTTGGAACAGTTTCCCAACTTCAGTGAACTTTTGTTTTCCTTAACCTTCAATAATACATGATCACCCACTTTAAACTCCCTGTGATTTATACCCTTATCATCATAGTTTTTTTTCCTTTCTTGGGAAGCCTTTAAATTCTGTTTAATTTTCAACATTTTCTCTTCCATTTCCCAGAGTAAATCTGGCCCAACCACTATTCTATCTGTTGGGTTATCCCAACTTACCAGTGTGTTGCACCTTCTACCATAAAGTTCTTCAAATGGGCTCATCTTTAGAGATGTTTAGTACCCATTGTTATAAGAAAACTCTACCAAGTGTAGGTAGTCTTCCCAATTTGATGGTTTATCCATCACTTACATCCTCAACATATCCTCAATCACTTGATTCACTCTCTATGTTTTTCCATCTGATTCTGGATGATAAGCTATGCTAAAATTCAAATTTTTTCCAAATCCCTTCTAAAAATTTGATGAAAAAATTGGATCTTTGTCAGACACAATTGTCTTGGGTATACCATGTAATCAAGAATTTTCTCTCAAATAAACATCAACAATGTTGGCTTCCTTGTGAGTGAGTTTAACTGAAATAAAATGGGCAACTTTCGTAAGCTTATACACCACTACCATAATAGAATCATGTTGCTTGTTTGTTTTGGGAATATTGGTGATTAAATCCATTGTTACAACTTTCCATTTCCACTCAGGAATGGGTAATGGATATAAAAAACCAACTAGGTGTCTATGCTCAACCTTTACCTTTTGAAATTCCAAACATTTGGCAATAAAATCAACAACTTATTTCTTTATTCCTGGCCAATAATATTGTCTCTTGACAGCTGCTATAGTTTTTTGATAACTTGGGTGCCCAACATAAGGTACATTATGCATTTCTCTCAATATCAGAATTTTCAATTCCTGGGAATTTGGTACATAAATTCTGCCCCTGTATATGATAATTTCATCATTTTATAGCTTATAGTCTTCAATATTCTACTGCAAAATGCCTTGTTGTAATTTTTCCACTAATTCCTTGTATTTCAAATATGATTTTGCAACCTCTATGATTCTGTATTTAAAATTTGATTGGTACATGCCTATGGATATAACATAAAACTCATGCAATCTTCTGCTGACTGCATCAACCACTTTGTTCCCTTTCCCTTTGATATGATTTATATCAAATTCATATTCACTGAGAAATTCTAACCACCTTCTTTTCCTGGCATTTAGAGTTGGATGATCAAATAAATATTTCATACCATTATGGTTTGTCCTCAACTCAAACCTTTTCCCCATGAGGTAGTTCCTCCACTTCCTCAAGGCATTCACTATGGATGCCAACTCCAAATCATGAGTGGCATAGTGCCTTTCATGCTCCTTCAACTTCCTTGATTCATAACATACAACAAACCCATTTTGATAGAGGACTCCACCAAGTTTTTATTTACATGCATCTGTGCATACATTGAAGTCTTCATTTGGATATGCAATCCTTAGTATTTTATAACTTTTTAATAATTTCTTCAAGTGTTGGAACTTATTTTCACAATCCAATCTCCACTGAAAATTCATATCCCTCTTTTGCAAGGAAGTGATTGGGCGTGAAATCTTTGAGAATATTTCAATAAATATCCTATAGTATCCTGCAAGGCCCATGAATGATTTGACCTCTGTCACAATATTTGGCACTGACCATCCTCTAATGGCTTCTATCTTCTCAGGATCCACTACTATCCCATCCTCTGAAATGATATGTCCCAAATAATCAATTTTCTTCTGATAAAATGAGCACTTGCTCAATTTGACATACAATTGTTGCTCCCTTAATACTTGTAACATCATCCTCAAGTGTTGTTCATGCTCTTCCTTTGACTTAGAATATATAAGAATGTTGTCTAAAAATAAGATGACAAACTTATCTAAGTATTCTCTGAAAATACCATTCATTAAGCACATGAAGAAGCTAGTGCATTTGATAATCCAAATTGCACCACTGTGAACTCATAATTACCATACCTTGTTTTGAAATAAGTCTTACTGATGTCTTCTTCTTTAATTATTACTTGATGATAACCTGATCTGAGATCAATCTTGGATAATTTTTCGCATCTTTCAACTGATCAAAGAGGTCATCAATACTTGGCAAGTGATACTTATTCTTCACAATTACTTTGTTGAACTGCCTAAAGTCAATGAAAAGTCTCAATGTTCCATCCTTTTTCTTCACAAATAAAACTAGGGCACCCCAAGGTGACACACTTGGGTGTACATACCCCTTCTTTAGAAGCTCTTCAAGTTTCATTTGCAATTCCTTCAATTCTGGCATACTCATCCTGTAAGGAGTCTTGGATACTGCAGCTACTCCAGGCATCAAATTTATAGAGAAATCAATGTCTCTTTTAGGGGGAAATTCCCGGTGTTTCCTTAAACAAATATTCAAACTCTTTGACACCCTATATTTAGGTGTCTCTTCCATATGAGTTGAAAATAATTGACACCCTTTTCTGTAACATTTCTTCAGCTACAATGCTGAAATATCTGACAATCACTGCCCTGGAAATTCCCTACACTTTCCTTAGGTTCCCTTACTCATTAAAGCAAGTAAATTCCTTGTTATGACAGTCTAGGATAGAATGATGTTGGTCCAACCAATCCATCCTAATTAGACAGTCATAGGAACCTAAATGAAAGATGTTCAAATATTCCCCGGTGTTCAGTCCATTCATGTCCATAGGAGATGACTTAACCATATCATTAAATTTTCTTTTGGCTCCGATAGCCAGCTGCACCAACCAATATTTTCCATGCTTGCTTCTCAGAAAAATGGAAACTTTCCACCATCTTAGGATATACATAACTACGAATAGATTCTGAATCAATTAAAATAGCAATGGTTTGGTTGTTGATCATACCTTCCACTTCAATCATATGTGGATGATACTTTGCTTGTTTGTTGTCCAGGGCTACATAGATCCTTGGTACACTTATTTTTGTGTCCTCCACTGTTTCATATTGCTGTACATTGTAAAAAGTCCTCACTTTTTCACCTCTGTGAAGACAATATTTATACATATGATCTCCTTTACAACCCAAACATTTAATAGGTGGTCGCCTTGGCCTTTGAATCCCTGTCTCCATCATTCTGGGTTCTCTAGAAGTTGGTTTTCCCTAAGGGTTATTTATGAAGAATGGTGGCTTAGTCCCCTTCTTCCTCTGATCCATTTCTATTTTCTTATTGTCTTCCCAAGCTTTTTCGAAAGTTGGCCTTGATTTTTGTTGATCACATAGGCATTTATCTCGCCTTATGGTCTCCTCCAATGTTTTGGGGTCATCATATTGTATTTTGTCACTAATGAATGATGGAAATCCACTCAAATACCTCTGAATATTAACTGTCTCATCCTTGATGAAAGAAACATACTTTACCAGTTCTAAAAACCTTCTTTCATATTCATCTATGGTCATACTCCCAAGTTTGAGTTCAAAAAACTCTTTCATTTTCTTGTCATAGTATCTCTTGGTCAAATATTTATTTTCAAAATACTTCTTGAATTACTTTGATGATATTTAGTAGATGGATCAAGGTACATTGGGTTCAAAATTCAGCTCCTGAGGCCTTATACTTTCGAAGATACAGCCTGTACAAGATAGGGTTCTGGAATCATCCTGAATTGAGTCATTTCTGAATTTTCTCTATAAAAGTTTTTATGTAACGTTTCAAACCCTAAAATATGGAGGCTATATATAGAAATTAGTAAGGTATCTATGGTAAAAATTTCAACTTCTGGGACATCTTAAATTTGTAGATACACCTTGTGTAATATAGGGTATCTGACTAGTCCTATTGACTAGTCTCAAAAAGGTGTTTCGGGTAAAACAATCGTAACTTCTTCCTGGAGTATCCAAATTGAGTGGGACTAGTTTCATTAGATTGTGGACAGTCTGTATTATTTTTGGTGTGATTTTTATAATTTTATATCAATTATTTTGTGTGGGGCACGCTATACAAGTGAGATCTCCTGGAAAGGACAAAAATCGGCAAGTTGTGGGGAAGTTACCGTAAATTCCACTTGGCACATCTAATTTTGATCAGACCTGTGGCATTGCAGAGAAGAAATATTAGAGAACTACATAAAATAAATTTTCATAACCAGAAGGGCCAAAACTTGGGAGATAAAATAGAAGAAATATTGTCTAGCAGAACCACCTCAAAAATCAAGGTTCAAAAGTGATACTTGGCCAACATGCCACTAAAAAAGGGAACTTCTACACCAAATAAGCCTCCAGAAAATCCTACTTGGACTCTTGATGAAGGTGAAGAAATGCATAGGGACATAAATTATTTACAAAAGAAGATAATAACAAAAGAAGATAGAAACAAAAGATGAACTACAAGAGATGATGGAGGGTTTAAAAGGGGAGATCATGGAAGTATTGAAAATTTTCGTAACAGAGAAGACACCTGAAAGTGAAAATGCATCCCATGAAATTCATGATGAGGACACAAGGAAGGTGAATCAAGAATGGAGAAACTCCAACTTTGGTTTCAAGGCCAACCACGTTCCTAAGATTGATATGGGGAAGCTTGATGGAAAGGACCCAATCACATGGATACTTCAGATGGAGCAATTCTTTGATATCCATAATGTGCCACATACACAAAAGGCAAGAATTTCTTCTTTATATTTAGAACCTAATCAATTTGTATGGTATCGATGGCTTTTTTCTCACAAATCACTCGTCACTTGGACAATTTTCATAGAAGAAATGATAGCACACTACGAGGATACAAGGAGCAATACCTTCTTTAGCCAATTGATAAATCTCAAGAAAAAGGGTTCAGTTACCGAGCACATTGAGAACTTCCAAAGATTGAATATAAAGGTAAATGATATTCTATATGAGCACTTGATTGATGTATTCATAGGAGCATTAAAGGATAACATTCAACATGAGGTTCACCTTTGGGAACCCAAATCATTGGAGAATGCATTTAAGGTGGCAAGAAATGTTGAAAGTAAAAATATGGCTATGGCTACTAGAAGGACCAATCCTAACATCTATAGAGATATTAATGCTCCTTCTTCTAAAACACCTCAACCTACAAGGTTGACACCTCAACAATTGGATGAAAGAAAAGAAAAAGTTTTATGCTTTAATTTTGACAGCAAGTACAGTAAGGGACATAAGTGTGGTGAGAAGAAATTATTCTACATAGATTGTGAAGAGGAAAAAGAAGAAGAAGAAGAACCATCTCAAGATGAAAACGTAGAAGCAATTTCATCTGAAGATTTGAATCCCATGATATCATGTAATGCATTGGCTAGAATTATCACTCCTCAAACCCTCAAGATCGAAGGATACATCAAAAAGAAAAAGGTAATAGTCCTAATTTATTCTGGCAATACTCATAATTTCATTCACTATAAATTAGCCAAAGATATCAATTGATTCGTATATCAAGCGCCAGAGTTTCAAGTAATGATTGCAGATGGATGAACCATCAATTGCTCAGGAAAATGCAATAAGATCAATCTTAATATGGGGGAATATGTAATGAATAGTCCAATGATTTCTATACCCATGGGTGGTGCAGATGTTGTACTAGGAATCCAATGGTTACAATCATTAGGAACAATGGCTTTTAATTTTCAAGAACTTTTCATGAAATTTTCATTGGAAGGAAAAAAAATTGAGTTAAGAGGTATCACAGGGAAACCCAGTAAGGTGATAAGCTCTAACGACATGAAAAAATTATTGAAAAAGGGGCATCAAGGCATTATTGCACAACTATGCTCACTAGATGTTCAAACATCTAGGCCATCTATTCCTCAAGATCTCCAAAGGATCATTGATAAGAATTTCAATGTATTTGAATATATTCCCAAAGGTCTTCCACCCACTCGAAATCATGATCATGAAATTCACCTAATTCATGAGAGTGTTCCTCCTAACATCAGGCCATACAGATACCCTTATGCCCAGAAGAGTGAAATTGAGCGCATGGTTGAAGAAATGTTAGAGGTTGGCATTATTAGACCTAACCAAAATTCTTACTCTGCACCAATGGTAATGATATTCAGGAAAGATAACTCATGGCATATGTGTCCAGATTATAGAGAGCTGAACAAGATCACTATTAAAGATAAGTTTCCCATTCTCGCCATTGATGAATTGTTATATGAACTACATGGAGCAATCTATTTCACAAAATTGGATCTCCGTTCAGGGTATCATCGGATTAGAATGAAAAAAGAATATATCCCAAAAAAAACATTCTGAACTCATGAAGGCCATTATCAATTTTTGGTCATGCCTTTTGGCCTTACAAATGCACCTTCCACATTCCAAGGGTTGATGAATTCAATTTTCAAGCCCTTCGTTCGAAAATTTGTGTTAGTATTTTTTGATGATATACTAATCTATAGTAAGTCTTGGGAGGATCATGTGCGACATGATAACAAGGTGCTACAACTACTAAATGAGTAACAACTATATACCAAACCATACAAATGTTTTTTTGGAGTAAAGGAGGTAGATTATTTGGGTCATATTGTATCTCATGAAGGTGTCAAGGTAGACCCTAACAAGATTAAGGCCATGATGGACTGGTCGATTCCCAAAACTTGAAGAATCTTAGAGGATTTTTGGGTTTGAATTGTTACTACCGTAAGTTTGTTTGGAACTATGGAAGAATAGAAACACCTTTAATGGAACTAACTAAGAAGGATGCATTTTCATGGACTCTAGAACATGATAGTCTTAAATACTTCTTGGAACAAAGACTATCTTCAGAAGAACAACAAAAATGAGTAACCAAGATATTGGGTTATGATTTTGAAATCCTCTATAAAAAGGGGAAGCAAAATGTTGTGGCAGATACACTGTTATCCACATTTTTGGTTATCGAGATGATGACATGATAATGACAGGGTGATGGAAGATCTAACTCTTCATTTAGATCATTTTCATGAAGAAAGTTACACTTGTCATTTTCTCTAAATCACATTTTTGGAGATAGTACGCAGGCTGCATATATACTATCCTGCGGAAATACTTGATTTCCGCATGCTGCATTCATCCTAACTGTGGACTTTCCGCACTGTGTTAATGGTCAGGGTGCAGAAATGTTTCTAAAGGGAGAAAATGAATAAGTTCTCGATCCTTCTAGAAGGAATCTTCTAGAAGGATGAGTTGGAGTTAGAATGGTTGGCAAAATTAATGAGTTTCCAGATATCTTGGGATTACACTCTATCCAAGTAACTAAACAATCTTCTCCTATATATTGAGGAGATTATTCATGGAAA
>JASDQU010949399.1:41513-54723 GCA_032191745.1 Picea mariana | reverse complement strand
TTTACCACCAATACTTGGATATGTTTCCTCAATTTCATATCAATATCACGGTCTGAATCATTATAGAAAATAAGTTATTGCGAAAAATGGTGAGATGACCTGTAAATAACATACCTTAGAAAGCATCATGAAAAGAATTTATCCTCCCTTGAATTTTGGCCCTCTTTTCTTCACCCTCCCTCTAAAATTTGGCTTAGATATCTTTTGGTTACCTCAGTAACCTATATATTTTCAATATGGTCAAGTTTTCCACACCAAAAATTCTCAAGAAGCTCTCCATCAATACTCCAAAAGATATTCTCACAAGAAGCTCTCCATCAATACTCCAAAAGATATTCTCACAAGAAGCTCTCCATTGATCCACAAAAAGGATGATCTACAAGAGACCATTGCTATCTTATTTATACTTTCATCCTCTAGTTCACTTAACCCATTTTTTGGTCAATTAACACATTTCTATGTCACTTAACCTATTTTTCTTATTTTAGGGTTAACCACTTTCCAGAAATAGAAAGTTCTCCAATACTTTATCATTTAAATATTCCTTCTTGATTTTGTCACCTTACTTTATCATTTCTTGATTTTGTCACTTCTCTTTATTATTTAAATAATCCACCTTGACTTTGTCACTTTACTTTATCATTTAAATAATGATTTCTTCTTTTAGGTCACTTTGACTTCTTTGATCTTGGGGGATTCAAGCCTTCATATGGGGGTCCTTCATCTTCGTAAGGCCATAACTCTCAAACCATGAGGAGTTATGTGACATTCCACATACCACCGTAAATGGCATGAAAAGCACTATCCATCTAGGATAGTTTCACCAAAAAATTCCTTGACATTCATCTCATTATTCCACATACAAGCATGGGTCCTCCAACCATTCTTCTAGGATAACTCAATCTGCCAATCGTCTTCCCGTGAGGGATTTCATCATAAGGGGACCACTTTGGAGTTCATCCATTTGTGCACCTTATCAATCATGATAAGACAATAATGAGAGTGTGGGTCCTCCAACCATTCTTCTAGGATAACTCAATCTGTAAAGCATCTTCCCGTGAGAGATTTCACCATAAGGGGACCACTTTGGAGTTCATCAATTTGTGCACCTTATGAATTATGATAAGACAATAATGAGTCATCTATACATTTTTCCAGCAATGCATCATATACCAATGAAACCACATTGATCCATCTTCATCATGTATCAATGATAACTCATTGATCCATCTTAATCATATCATTGACAACTCATTGATCCATATTCATCTATGCATTCTCATCAAGGACAATACATATTAAATTACATAAATCATCAATCAATCAATCCCTTGGTACCAATCAATCACTTGAAATCAATCAATCAAACCATTGGCATCAATGACAACATGATCCAACAAAGAGAACATAACGCTCAAGGAATGTTGGTTTTCTCGGTTTGGGTTTCCAGGGTGAAATCTTTGTGTATTGTGTGATTTCTTTGTCATTTACGTTCTTGATTAAATTCTTCTTCTCTTATGCTAGGTTAAGTGTGGAAGTGTATTTCATTTCCCGACAAGTGGTATCAGAGCGAAGTTCAACTCTAAAAATTGGTATCATAACTATGTTAAGCTTTGACGTGCATATCAAATCTTGATTTACCAATCTTGAATCTAAGAGCTAAAAACTAGGTAGAGTAAGAGTTGTAAGTCATAAATTGTGTTAAATATGGTGGTACACAATGGGGAGAAGTTCAAGAATAGAGATAGAAAAATTAAATGGCCAGAATTTTGAGCTTTGAAAGCTTAAAATGTAGGATCTTCTTGTAGATTGAGAACAATGAACAACGGCCTGTTCAGGTACCCAACCAAAAAGCATGCCGACGAAATAATGGGAGAAACTCGAAAGAAGAGAAAGAAATGTGATTCAGCTTTGACTTGCAGATTTGGTACTGCTGAATGTCTCAGGTGAAGATTCAGCCAAGAAACTGTGGGACAATTTGGGAAGCTTATACAAGTCAAAATCTATGGTAAATAAGTTGTTTCTCATAAATAAATTGTATCTTCTGAGAATGAGTGATGGAAGTTCAGTGATTGAGCATTTAAATGTGTTTAATACCATTTTAATCCATTTATCATCTTTGGATATTAAAATCACTAAGGATGAGAAGTGTATAATCCTATTATGTTATTTTCCAGACTCCTGGGATAACTTAGTCGTGGCTATAGGGAGTAATACAACCACACTAGCACTAGAATACATGGTTTCTTCTCTACTATCAGAAGAAATGAGAAGAAGGAACATGGAAGGATCGATCAAATATGCTTTAGTGGTGAGAGGTCAACTGATTAAAATAGATAAATACAAATTATCCAGTAGAAAGTCTGAGTCGAAGGGTATATATAAATACTCAGTTCAGTCGACAAGAAGATGTTGGAAATGCAGTAAATATGGACATTACAAAAAGGATTGTAAGTTGAGGGACATTGAAGTCAGTGCAAGATCTGACAAGAAGCAATTGACTGAGAGAAAGACGACCCCAAATAAGGGAGGTGATGTGTACTTGGCATCGAACAACACACATTCAGATCAAGGTGTTTGGTTGATCAAATCAGGAGCATCATATCATATGAAACCACATAGAGAATGGTTATGTGAGTATGAACGATATGATGGAGGTGATTTGATCTTGGCGGATGACTCGACAACCAAAATTGTCAGACGAGGAATATTTCAACTGATACTGTGGGATGGGAGGAAAATAACCCTTCTAGGTGTGCTACACATTCCAAGTTTGGAAAGAAGCCTAATATCTGTTAGCAAGATGAGTGATGTTGGAGTGCACACTCTATTTCATAAGGATTCGTGCAACATGGTCAGAGGTGCAATTGTATTAATGAAAGGAGTTCAGATTGGAACCCTATACAAGTTGTTAGTGAATGTCGACTCGAATGGATTCAACAACATCATTTCTCTTGAAGTCAAATCGACATTGACTCAGCTCGACCTGACATGGGCTGAGTCGGTAAAAATAGACTCGACAAGACATGATACAATTGACTCAACCATTCTATGGCATGAGAGGATAGGACACATTGGAGAAAAAAGACTTCAATCTATGCACAAAAAAGGTATGGCCGAAGGTATTCCTGAATGTGGTTTAGAAGTCAATTTTTGTGAACATTCCATATATGGAAAACAAATTTGGGTGAAGTTCCCATCTGGAGCGACAAGGGAAAATGGGATTCTAGAATTGTTGCATAGTGATGTGTTTGGCCCGGTTACAATGCATTCACTTGGGGGATCCCTGTATTATGTCTCCTTCATAGATTATTTTTCTAGGAAGACATGGATATATTTCCTGATGAAGAAATCATAGGTTTTTGAGAAATTTAAAGAGTTTAAAGCTCTTTAAAAAACCAGACAGATAAGAAGATTAAGGTGATGAGAACTGACAATGGTGGTGAATTTTGTGGAAAATAATTTGATCATTTCTACAAGCAGTGTAGCATATCACACCAAAATACCACACCATATACCCCACATCAAAATGGATTTTCTGAGAGGATGAACAAAACGTTGATGGACAAGGCAAGGAGCATGCTCAGTGGTGTTAGGATCGCACAAGAATTCTGGGTGGAGGTAGTCGACACTGCAATATATCTGGTGAATATGTATCCTCCATCGATGCTAGTTGACACGACTCCACATGAGGTATGGTAGGGTAAGAAGCCTTAGGTTTCACATCTCAAAGTATCTGGTTGTGATGCATTTGTGCATGTTCCCGCGGAAAAGAGGAGCAAGTTGGACAAGAAGGTAGTCAAATGTATTTTCATTGGGTACAAAGAAGGAATGAAAAGATATAAGCTCTAGGATCCTGCATCAAGGAAAATAATGTATAGTCGAGATGTGGTCTTTAGATAAGTCATAGGTAAGTCCAAGCGTGAATAAATTGTTCAAATCGAGAATAATCCTGAGACTGTGCGGTTTGAACTGAGGAATGAAAGAGATGATTCAGATAAGTCGACTGAATCAAAGGAAGAGGTGGAACAATAGACTCCGGTATTGAGGAGGTCAGAAAGAGTAAGAAAACCAATTGAAATGTATAGTCCACCTGAATTTCGTTCTGTATTTTTGCTAACTACCATTAATGATGAGACCAAGTCGGTCGGTGAGGCAGTCGACTCAGCAGAGGGTAAACTCTGGAAGTACACCATGGTAGAAGAGATGGAATCTTTGCACAAGACTGAGACATGGTATTTAGTCAATTTTCCTAGTGGAATAAATTATGTTGGTAGCAAATGGGTATTCAAGAAGAAGATGAATGCCGTAGGAAAAGTCAAGAAGTTCAAAGCTTGACTGGTAGCGAAAGGATATTCCCAAGTCAAGGAAGTTGACTTCAGTGAGATTTTTTCCCTTGTTGCAAAATTAACTTCCATTAGAGTACTAATGTCTTTGGCTACAACATTTGATATGGAAATATAACATATAGATGTGAATACAACATTCCTACATGGGTACCTAGAAGAAGAAATCTACATGAAACAACTTGAAGGATTTGTAGTAAAGTGAAAGAAAGAGTTGGTGTGATAAATGAAAAGATCCCTTTATAGTCTAAAGAAGTCACCAAGGATGTGGTACCAGAAGTTTGACACATACATCCTTAGTTTTGGATTTTTGAGAAGAAAATATGATCACTACATATATTCGAAGGAAGAAGGTAGGCGTTTCATATATGTAGCTTTGTATGTTGATGGCATGTTATTGATTGGAAACAACATGGATAGAATAAAGGAGGTGAAGAAGAAGTTATCCTCCAAGTTCAACATGAAGTATCTCGGTGCAACTAACTTCATTCTGGAAATGGATATTAAGAGAGATCAATCCACTAGAAAGATCTGGTTGAATCAGACGAAGTATATTGAAATAGTTCTGAAACACTTCAACATGCAGTGTTGCAAATCAGTGTAGGTGCCAATTCCTGTGGGAGCAAGGATAACTGTGAACAATTTCCAAAGACATAGGAAGATATAGAGGACATAACAAATGTTCCCTATGCAAGTGCTATTGGTAGTCTAATGTATATGATGGTTTTCACTCAACCAGACATTTCCCATTCAATGGGAGTGTTGAGAAGGTACATGTCGACACCTAGAAAGGAGCACTAGACAATTTTCAAGACAATATTCAGGTATTTGTGTTGCAGGAAAGAATATGCTATATGGTACCAATGAATACCTAGAGGTGATAGTGGTAAATTAAATTTACATGGATTTGTTGATGTCGACTGGGCTGGAGATTTGGATTGACGAAGATTGACCAATGGATATGTATTCACGATGTTCGGTGTAGAAATAATATGGATGAGTAAGTGATAGGTGGTTGTAGCCTTGTCAACAACATAAGTTGAATACATGAAGGCCACTCAATGCAAAGGCTATGTTTAGGAATCAAGTTTGAGTAGAGAGATATGAAGGTAAGTTGAGACAATCAAAGCACAATATTTCTGGAAAAGAACACTTCTTATCATTCGAAGGCTAAGCACATTGATGTACAATACCATTTTGTAAGATATATGGTGGAAAATAACAAGGTACTACTAGACAAAGTATATATGTTGGAAAACATAACAGACTTGTTGACCAAGTATGTCAGTGTTGTGAATTTATCTTGGTGCAGAGAGGCAATGGGAATTGCTACCCTGGGTCTGCGAACGAAAGTTCAAGAATCTCCTGGTTTCAACAAAGAAGACATCAAGTGGGAGAATGTTCGGTTGTTATATTATTTGCAGTGAAATTCTAGTCAAGGTGGATCTAATGATGGTCGAAGTCGAGGTGGATCGAAAACATGTAGAGGGTCGAGGTAGATCAACAACAAGTCGAAGGTTGAAGTTAGTCGACCGGGTAAAGTCAAAATCGAAGGTCAAAGTGGTTCAACATGGTAAAGGCATCGACAACAAGTCGAAGAGTTCAAACGAAAAGAGATCGACACGTGGGCATGTGGTGACCGAATGAAGGCCGACTGGTAATCCGACTTGGAGTCAACTGTAATAAAATCCCAATATTCATAGGATTTGTAGCCAATGATCTGCATGGATCTGTAACCATTTTCGGGAGCCATATCTTCAGATTTTTTCCTATTGTAAATACTATAAAGAGGCATGGTGTAAGGCCGTAAAGGTTAATCAATGAATTGTAAGATAGCCAGTCTTTAAAGAAATATTTAGATGCAGGTTGTTGGTCATGAATATTCTCCCTTTCAGATAATGAGGAAATAAGCATTAGACCGAGGTAGATCATGCAACCAAATTTTTTGGACAGATACAACACCTCCAAAAAGAAGTCCATGACATCTTGCAAAAATCCAATGAAAAGTACAAACAACGACATGACGAACATCAGGTTCCATCCAAGTTTCAGGATGGTGACAATAGATCACACAAATCTATCGGGTTGTCAAAGCATGGAATTTTTTTCAGCAAGGCCAATGGCTCATTAGGATTCAAATTCAACAAAAGTTTCCCCATCTCCTATAGGAACTTGACGCAATGGGGACCATTGATTCCTAAAAGGGGAGGACTAATCCCAGTGGAAATCGATGGTCATCCACCTCTTCCACCAGTTTTGATAAACCATGGTATACACCAAACACTTTAACTGATGAACATAACTTGCATAATCATTCATACATGAGCATATACAAAATCACATGAAAGCAATAATTGTCTTCGGGTCCACTTCCAACCAGTCAGACCACTCTATAAATGCTAATAATTATTGAAAGTACAATAACATGGCTTACAATACAAGATTCGAAGACACCCTTCAAATTTGTAACACACCCAACCCTTGAGTATATTTCCTAGGGATGGGGCATCAAAATTTTGCTCTCCTTAACATCTCAAATCCTCTGACCGAAGTCTTTATCCTCTTCCAGTTACCCGTAGCATTCTAGATGACTGATACCAGGTTCAAATCTGAGCTTTGGGTTGCTAGATATAGCTTCCCAATGTTCTTCAAGTGTTCATTTGTTGAGGGCCACATGGCGTCCACGTGAATCCACCTCACACGTATGGTATCCAAGTTCCTTCACCCATGGTGGAAGTCCATACACCGTTTTCTCCCACGACTGGACTCACTCTTCGTCTAACATGCAGGCATCTAACACGCTGGCCAACAAGAAATTCAGTACTTCGACACTAAATGCCTCCTTACTGTCCACGCACGAGACCTTCCAAAGTTCTGAAATCCCAAAGTCCCATAAGCTTGCCACATGGTTCCGACATTCGAGCCTTTTGGGTCTCTCTATAAAGCTACACCCCAAATCCTCCAGAGTCCTGAAGTCCCAGACTCCTGAAGTTTCGGTTACTTCACCAACCACTTTGGCTAGACAGGCACGTACCAAGAACTGACACGTAGGAGGGGTAAGGGAGACACATGTCACGTTCCAATGGGTCTATTGGGTATGTGATACGCATGAATCTAGGTGACACGTGGCACGTCAAACTGGGTTCCACGTCACCCTGGGTGACGACACTACGCCACGTCACTCTAGACTGAAAACCTTCTAACATCCTTCAGATCTCACGGTCGAGATTCGACCACGTAGATCCATAGATATATGGCTCTCCTTCACTTCATAACTTCGATGTTTGGGGAGTTTGATGCTATGGCATATCCATTCTCCCAAAGTGGTACTCCGTCGAAGTTGCCTCGGTGTAGATCTAATGGCTGAGGAAACCCCCAAACATTCTTGATTGGTGGCTCACACTACTTTGTGATGGGGATTTGGATCTTGGTTTTGTTGGTAAGATAGGTTCATCTAACCACTAGGGAAACTGCCCAACACCGGTCAACCTTGTAGGCAACCGTAACTCTCGGTCACCTTCGGTCGGTTCATGACTATGAGGGTCGATAATACTTCGAGGTCCCGGACCTTTGGAGCTCCGAATCCAGAAGGAATTAGGTCCCTTAGGCTCAGATCTCATCCTCTCGTCTTCCAAACGAAAGGATCTTCCCTTTCGAGGCTTAAATCTTTCTATCCTTCCTGAGCTTCATCATGAAATTGATAAGGAATTGGGCAGGATATCCCGATCGTACAACAAGGAGTCTGAAGGGGATATCTTCTTCAGACGGATAGGGCCAGACTGAGGCAATGATTTCTATCCCAACCCTCTTGCAGGTTTACATCCCAAGACCTCTCAAAGGTTAAGCTGGGGCATATAAATGATCAGTCAAAAGAATGAGTCCACAAGAAAATAAGTGCATATACATAACTTGATCATTCTATACAGAAACCATTTAAAGACAGATAAATACATGCATTCATTCATTATTCCATTTCAATATGCAATGTATGAAAACACTTATCAAAAACATGGAATGTGATGCAACTGTTGAAAGGGGTGCTCGTTTCCACCTGTCACATACCCAGTACAAAATTCAAAAAAAATCAACCTTTTTCTTCTCTTCTCCGAAGAATAGAGTTCCCCGAATCCCTACGGGCCTGATACAGGCCCTACCATACCTTATCCATACCCACATGCTCGGCGGCTATGACCACAAGCCTTACCGAAGAGAGGTTCATTGGCTTTTGCGGTTCGGGAAATCGCCATGCATGTAATCCCCATGTTCTCTTACCTTTCAATGGACCGAAACCTGAAATGGGTTTAGCCACTTACCAGTAACTCGGAATAAGTCCTGGTACTCTACCCTTTGGGAATTTGCATACCAGGTTTTCGGAATACGCGATGACAGCAGGTCTCACACCTAGGTTTATCGAGAGCTGAAACTCCGAAAACACCAACTCTAAACATGCTTCATTGTTTCGGGATTTCCTCCATCGGGATTTCGGGACTGGTGTGTACCGGGGACTTTCCTTTAGGTATCTTGAGTACCGAAATACCCTATCTCATCCATGCTATTATTATTTCAGGGTTTTTCATATCGGGATTTCGGGATATGCGCAGATAGGATGTCTCGCACTTAGATTTCCCGAGAGCTGAAACTCTGAAACCTTTATTCATTGCTAAGCTCATTTCGGGGTTTCGTATGTTGAGATTTCAGGATATGCGCAGACAGGATATCTCGCACTTAGATTTCCCAGGAGCTGAAACTCTGAAACCTTTATTCATTACTAAGCTCATTTTGGGGTTTCGTATCTAGTAGATACCCGGAACAAAACTGTCCTTTGGGGGTCTCGAGTACCGAAACGCTAAGTCGTAGATCCAAGTCGAGGTTTCGCATATTGGGATTTTGAGATATGCGCAGACAGGAGATCTCACACTTAGGTTTCCCGAGAGCCGAAATATCGAGACTTCCCCCCCCCCTCAGCATGTTATCATTTCGGGATTTTGCAAGTCGGGATTTTGGGACTCGCGAGCACAAGGGAATACTCACTTAGGTATTCTGGGTTCCAAAATGTCAAAAAATCCTATCTCATCCACTCCTTAACTATTTCGGGGTCTCGGTTATTGGGATTTCATGACTCGCGATGACCAGGGTTCTTGCCCTTCAATTTCCTGGGTGCCGAAACGGTTACCGGAAGCCACGTGTCCCTAAAATGGATGGTCCAGGTACTCCCACATACTTTGGGATCTATGGTCTTGATTTCTTCGCTACTTACGAAGATAAAAAGAAAGAGGTTGAGGCATTAACGCCCTCATTTCTTCCTCCAATATAACGGTCGTGACTGACCTCAGATCTTTCGAAAGAATCTCTTTCGTTAATCGATACTTATACACACACTGCCATTTCAGGATTTCACAAATCAGGGTTTCGGGACTTGCGAGTACAAGAGAACTCGCACTTGGATCCCCCAGGTGCTGATATACCGAAATATCGAGATTTAAGAGAACCACTCTCTCTCGTGCAGGGTTTCTAAGACTTATGCCATCAAATCCTCTTTCAGGTTCTTGGTAAATTTCGCCAGGTTTGAAATCCTGACGGGGAGGTCTCCAAAGGTCTCTGAGCTATTAACTCCTATGACTGAATAGTAAACAACCTCGAGCATTCGCTAAGATGGCAGTCTTATACCAAGAGCTTACTCTGTCTCTAGAAAGTGAGGGAATTCTCCCGAAATGAGGCGTTCCTGTGGGGATATCTATCCAGGGCATTACTTGAGGCGAATAAGGGAATAAATTTCCCAAACACAGACTTAAAAAATGAGTTAGTTCAGTGGTTATATATATATAAAAGTAATTCGTGTGGAGTCATTCTAATTATACGCAAGCAACCACCATTTCCGATCAAAACCCACCACACAGACATTATTATACAAAATCCAATCATAATTGCACAAACCATGAGCATACTCGTCAGAATATTCAATTCAAGATACAAGATATAACACTTATCAGAAAAACACCAGGTTTGATGCAATTGTTGAGAGGGGTACTTGTTTCCACCCAACCGTAGGCTCAGCGATTCCAAATGGATTTACCACTAGCCACCCCCAAGCTAAGACCACGATGTTGTGAGACTGAGTCTCTGTTCACCAGTGATGGAGAATGAAGGTTACTCCCCTTCTTCTCTACTATCACTCGCTTTGCATATTTTTCCAGAGTTCTTTTCCCATTCCCCTTGCCATCTCCCCTCATATGCCCTCGGTCACACACTCTTTCCTGCCTTTTCTCCTTCCGGTGAGGTTGCGTGTGGCACGATATTCCTCATGGTGGTCAGGCCTGAGGACTCTGCGGATGGGTGGTTCACCCCCATCCCTCATTACTCATGAGGATCCATTTACCTACCAACCTGGCGAGTGATTTAATTCAGGGCCAACGAGCCGCTCTTGGTTCTCCAAGCTAGTGAAGTCCAAATATGATATTGGTTTCGGTGGAAGTTAATGCCACCATTCCAGGTGCCTTCCATCGCCTTTCTTCAACCATCGTGGTCTCTTTTTCAGCACATCCCCCTCTTAGCAGTCCTGCAATATATATATATATATATATATATATATATATATATATATATATATATATATTCATAATATTATTTACATTCATCAACCTTTTTCATAAGGTCCATACACATCACACATTCACATTATTGAGTTTGCCACAGTTCTTGGCCAATATAGTTATTTTTACAGACTAGGGGAAACGAGGTGTTACAATTCCCTCCCCCTTATAGGAACATCGTCCTCGATGTTCTTATATATCAACATGACATGCAATTACAGAAGTAAACAAAATCGAATATGCCTATCTCATGGCATCCTCCATTTCCCATGTAGCCTCATCTGGGCCAAAATGTCTCCACTGCACCTTGACCTATGCAATGGTTCGGTTCCGGAGCGGGGTTTCCTTTTTGTCCAATATGCATTGAGGTTCTAGTAGAAATTGTCCCTCTGGTTCCACCTAGATCATAGACCAGTCAATTATATGATTAGCATCATGTACATATTTCTTCAATAATGAAACATGGAAAACATTATGTGCTCTTATTGTGGAAGGTAGTGCTAGCCTATAGGCTATAGGTCCCACTCTACCTAGAACCTCAAAGGGTCCATAGTACCGCGGTGCCAATTTGGCATAGGCTCCCATTTTCAAGGAACTCTTCTTGGGCCTAAATCTGAGATATACATGGTCTCCCATCTTGAACTCTCTTGGAGTTCTCTTTTGGTTGGCATAACTTTTCTGTCGGTTCTGAGCGACCTTCAAGTTTTGTTTTATCTGAATTACTTGTTGTTCCATTTCTTTCAACATGTCAGGTCCAAAATAAATTATGTTTATGGGATTAATCCAACTGACTAGAGTATTACACGGCCTACCATAGAGGACTTAGAATGGACTCATCTTTAGGGATTCTTGGTAGCCGTTGTTGTAGGCGAATTCCAATAGTGGCAAGTAGTCTTCCCACTTCTTGGGTTGATGCATTACATGCATTCTTAACATGTCTTCTAGTATTTGGTTCACTCTTTTTGTCTGTCCGTCAGTTTGAGGGTGATAAGTGGTGCTAAACAACAACTTGGTCTCTAAACCAGCCATCAGTGATTTCCAAAAGTTGGAAGTAAATTTTGTGTCTCTGTCGGACACGATCTCTTTCGGCATACCATGCAATCTGAATATCTCCTTCATGAATATCTGGGTGATATCTATTGCTTTGCAAGTTGATTTGACGAGGATGAAATGAGCAGACTTGCTCAATTTATCCACCACCACCATAATGGTGTCATTTTGTTTGGTTGAGGTTGGTAATACAGTGATGAAATCCATGGAGATGGTTTCCCATTTCCATTCTAGGATTGGTAAAGGTTGCATTAAACCTGTTGGGTGTCGATGTTCTGCTTTAACCTGTTGGCACTCTATGCATTTGGCCAAGTATTCGGCTATGTATTTCTTCAATCCAGGCCAATAAAATTGTTTCCTAGTGGCAATGATCATCTTCTAGTATCCTGGATGACTAGTATAGGGTCTTTTGTGTAGTTCATCCATAATGAACCTTTTCAAGTCATCACAATTTGGAATGTACAATCTACTTCTATAAGTGAGCAGACCTCCTTCGGTCATCTGGTAGCCTTCATATTTTACCCCGGTGGGCTCTTGCTGTAGGTACGAGGTCATGGTCTAGACAATTGGATATGCCTCTTGTGCATTTATGACTCTTTCCTTGACATCCGTCTCATAGGTGCTCACCGCTGTCAGGTGAATTGTTTTCATGCTTCTGCTAAGGGCATCGACCACCCTATTTTCTTTTCCTTTAATGTGTTTGATTTCGAAATCAAATTCGCTAATGAGGGCCATCCATCTAGCTTGTCTGGCATTGAGCTTCGGTTGGTCAAACAAATATCGCAATCCACAGTGATCTGTCACAAGTACAAATTTCCTTCCTAGGAGGTAATGCCTCCACATTTTCAAGGCGTGCACTATGGCAGCCAGCTCTAGATCATGAGTCACATAGTTGACTTCATGTTCGTTCAATTTCTGGGATTCATAGCAGACCACATTTCCTCCTTGCATAAGGACTCCTCTGAGCTCTTCCTTGTAGGCATCTGTGCACACGAGGAAATTTTCTTCGGGGTCAACGATTTTCAGCACGGGTGCATGGGTCAGTAGATGTTTCAGGGTTTGAAATCTCTCTTCACATTTTTGTGTCCATGCGAATTTTGTCCCCTTTTTCTGGAGGGCAGTGATTGGACAACCAATCTTGGAGAATCCTTTTATAAATCTCCTATAGTATCCTGCTAATCCCATAAAGGATCTGATATCAGAAACATCCTTTGGGATAGGCCA
>JASDQU010949398.1:3245-14032 GCA_032191745.1 Picea mariana | reverse complement strand
ATTGTGCATTTATATGTATATATTTTAATTAATTGTTTTTTTGACAAATTTTCAATTAATCACTTCAAAATCAAATATTTTTTACAAAAATAATGTTTTATATTTTTGTTATTTCCTTTTGATACAATGATTGCATTAATGTGTTATCCAAGTTATTTGTAATGATGTTAATCATGGTGATTACAAGAAGTCGGTGCGAGACGAAGCGAGACGGAATGAGACGGACTGTCATTGCGGCTAGGGCCTAAACCCTAGCCGCCTCCGCTCTGGGTTTTCGTTTGGAGGGGCGCGGATCTGCTGCTCAGGGTTCCCCGCATACAGGGCCGCGGTTCAGAGCGTCCCTCCTACATTTCGATTGAGTTGTTTTTGCATACGTTTTGGAGCAGTGGTCTTGGCCTCCGTCTTCTTGTTTGCTAGTGGTCGACGCCCTGCTATGATGGCCCCAGATCCGATTGCCGAGAGGGAAAAAGATCCTCTGGAAGCATTCAAGGCGTTAGTCCACTCGGCAGGACCCAAATCCAAGCCTTCTCTCTCGTCTAAGTTCGTTAAGAAGATGGAGGAGATCCCTTCTCTGGAGCTATCTCCAGAGGGACCTTGCACTCTTGCCCTCCTTCTAGCAGAAAAGGCCCTCATCGGAAAGTTTACGGGGTTATGGCCTAGCCCCAAAACGGTGGAGGCATGGATGGATGACCGTTGGAAGTCGCTGATACAGGGAAACGTTTCTCTGTTCGCAGTAGGCAGGGGTTTTTTTGTCTTCAGTTTCACGAGGAAAGAGGACTGTGATCTAGTTTTCAGATTTGGACCCTATTTCATGGGGTCGAGAGGAATGTTCTTAGCCCCCTGGACTCTTGACTTCAATCCCGGAGCCGAGATCACCGCAGCCCCTGTTTGGGTTAGGCTGCCTCACCTTCCCTTACATCTCTGGGGGAAAAGCTCTCTGGAGGACATTGGAAATAAGCTTGGGCGTTTCCTGGACAGTGCGGAGTCGAAAAGGGACCAATTTACCTGCGCTCGCATTTGTGTTGAGGTTAACCTCGAGAAAGGTCTTCCGGAAGCCATTAAGCTATCCCTGGGGGAATGGTGCCATATCCAAGAGCTGGACTATGAGCAGATTCCATTTAAGTGCCTCCGATGTCATGCTTACGGTCACTTCGCAAAAAGCTGCCCCGAAGCCTCTGAGGAGCCGGGACCAGTCAAAGAAGATGATTTTCAGCCCGTATCTAATCGACGAAGGCAGTCAAGGTGAAAGGATCCACTAGCCCAGGCCTCGAAGGCCACTCATTCAGCGGAGGCAACTCTAGAAAATAAAAACAGCTTTGATGCGCTGAAGGAAGATGAAGCCCTAGATCCAGAAGAAACAGCAGATAAGGATGATCTTCCGGCAGACGAAAGCCTCCCGGATTCCACCCCCCCGAATTCAGTAGCAGCGAGAGGAATTCAGGCTTCAGTTTCGGAACCTTCTGCCCATGCAGGTTTGGTTGTTACAGTCCCCTCTAGCGGCTCTGGGGGAACTTTTGAACCTGAAGACAATTCAGTTCCGTCTCCACCCCTTACCCGAGGGCGAAGGACCAACAAAGCACGCAAAGAAAAGGAGGCGGCCTCCAACATTTATTTGGGTTCTCAGAAAAAGCTGGATCCCTACATTAAGGGGAAAATTTCAGCCCCCTCAGTTTAATGCTTTGCTTCTGTACTCTACTATGCTCACAGTTTGTGAGAATTTACTCATGTATGCAATCTTTGTCATTTTCTCGAATTAGCTCAAGAAGCAGATGGGATTGGTCTCCCAAGACATTCACAAGAAGGTTGGCAGCACTGTTAGAGGTCACCAACCTTCTTCAGAGTTGTAACTTTCTGATTCTGGCTTGCCAGAATGCCGCTTAATGCAACATAACCGTTTTCGTAAAAAAAAAATGATGTTAATCATCCACGTATTAATTATTCAGCAACGCAACATTTTACAACATTCGACAATGCAATAAAAGAAGAAACCTATTTTATCATATATGAATAAAAGACCCATTGTCATACAAAAAGAGACAACATATAAGTCCACAGTAATCAAATTATATCCAATATGTAATTGTTACATTTATTTGTAACATCTCCTCATGCAATTGGGACAATATGTTGAATACATTAAACAAAATCTCTGATTTTCTGAGACAAATATTCCAAAACATACAACTTGTAGTAACATTCAATTATATTGATTGCCATTCATCAGTTGAACTGTTGTCATCGTTAGAGTTGTGTGCATGCCTAATTTATTCATCATTTGTAGGTGATATTGTACTTTGGTTATTTAACCTAATGTTTTCTTGATTGATTTGTTTTTTATGTTCCGCCCCTTCAACTTCCATCTACAAACATAGAAATAAATTGTAATAAGTRTATCTACATTTATATATATAGTAGAATATACATGATTGCGTAAATAAAAAAAAACATACCTTAGCACCAAGTCTTTCATAAACAATACACATTTTTTTGAAGCCATGCTTCATGCATTCTTTCAAAAAAGTCTTTGTTTGTTGCATTCCATACTTTGTTYCCTGCATGTTTAATATGCCATGACAAAGTACAATCAATATAATTAATATAAAGTTGTTTTGTTGTTTCATTGATTATAAAACAAGGGAAGTTAAACAACATTGCTACTTACAAATTGTTCAATTAAACTTTCATATTTCAACAGATACTTACAACCCATACTTAACCCAATATTTATCAATTCATGGATTGGCTCCTCTTTGTATGTCAGTACCTATTAAAAGACATACATGGACAAGTGTAAATTAATTATTTAAATATAAAGATCACAACAAACATGAAATCTTAAGAAAGGCTGAAAGCATAAATATTCAAAAAGTTTGAGATCAAGATTTTTATTCCTCATCGTCCTGTCTTATGTGTTGAATGGGTTCTATTTTTTTTTTCTGCAACAAAACAATTGAAAATTAGTATTTCACCTCGTAATTAAATTCAATGTACATAAAAGAATAAATAAATAATTACATACCTATTTTTCACATTGTAGTTGGGATGACACCTCTTGCGACACAATTATATTCAATTCTTTTAGCATCTTCTTCTACACTTTTTTAGACATCCTTATTGGCATGTCTTGGTTTTCTCTTTGTCTGTCCCTTGGAATTTTCAAAATCTCCCTGAAAAAAAAAACTAGAAATCATTAGATATAAAAATTATGTATTTTTTTTACAAAATTAGATACCGGTGGGTATAGTAACTTAATACACATTGGGGCGTGAACCATATTTATACGCATCGGTGCGTCAACCATATATACACATAGATACAGTGTCGTCGTGAAATTSAAAATGTTTTATAAATTTTTGTATTCAACGAGTGCTTTATGAATTCAGAAAAGTGTGGCTTCCTAACTATTGTTTATTACACACCGTCAACCTGTGAACAAATTATTTAAGACATGAYGGATTCCATATTAAAAACAATATTATTTCCATTTTAAACTCAATAGTGTTCTTTGTAAGAAAATGCTCYCTGATGCTTATATAGGTACAATGCACACTGTCGACTACGAAAATGATTTTTTTTTAATATTATTTCTATTTTTTTTGTAAGTAAATATTTGTATTACCTCAGTATTTCAGAAACATTGTCACAGATGAGTACAAAAAAAACCTGGGATTTGGCCTGCCAAAATAGGAAACCAGTACCAGAACCAGATTTACAATAGGAGTATAACCATTGTTTTATGACTTGTCTATAGAATCTAAAAGCTAGTACAAAAGAAAAAACTAAAATAAATCCTTGGGTCACTGGCCATTAACTATAATTTAACAAAAGCTAAGTTCTTATATTCATGAAAAGCACATGTGATAGTTGCATTCCTCTAGATCTCAAGGTCCTGGGGCGAACTAAAAGGCTTAGCCACATGTAGGACATATGTTGCTCATTGGTTCATTGGACAATCCAGTAAATAATATGTTCATTCGAAGAAGGAGATCCTCTTGTTGATGGAGTTGGTTGACCAGGTTCTGTCATGTTTCGAAGATGAGGCACAAGTGTTCCTTCGAGAAGATAGAACTTAGGTGTGATCTTGGTTGTGCGTTCTCTTGGAATGGAGTACATATGGTTTCATCTCGTGGGTGTGGAACTAAATCCTCATGAATAAGGTAATCATGTAGTTGTGAAAGCTCTTCCTCATTGTAAATTGGCCCAATGTCGTAGCGCTCTATGAACTAGGGTTGAAGATGACTGATATATTGCACATGGGTCTATAAAGAGCCCTATCCAAGTGAATGCGGAATTGGAGGATCTTCTTCCTCTACATAAACAGGACCAAAGTCCCAGTGCACTGGATTATGAGTTGGATTGGAGGAGGAAACCTGATCTAGAATGGGATTGGTAGCCATGTAATTCATTGAACTGGTGTGACATGTTATAGAACTGTAATAGGCTGGTCCCTTTTTTAGTTTTCCGCTTTCCCTGGACATGATATTGAGCAACGAGAGTCAAAGCATACCCAAGAGACAGAGGCTAAATAAATGAGACCACCCCAAACCCGTTCGCTGAAAATAAAGGGTCGGATCACCATTACACTAGATTTATTGTTGCATGCTCAAATTTTTAATGCTCTGCATCTTGGTACCGGAGTTATGTCTCTGCATCCGTGCATCGTCTCCTTCTTTTAGCTCCCATCGTTTCCTTCCCATAACCATCACGTTCGCATTAAAGGCTCCCACCATGAGAGTGAGGCAGTTGGGTGGCGACAGCTTGGCCAGTCGTGTCATGTTGTCTGTTTGACACCCCGTCCAGGGGTTATGTCAGATTTAAATTAAGCGGTGTTGTTGACATAAAAATACACACCGGTGCTCTTCCTATGTACAGAGTGCACTGTTAGTTGCAAATGCATCGTTAACTGCGAATGTGTTTTTTTTATTAAAAAAAAAAACCAACAACAACAGGATGGTTTGGGATCCAATGCAATGAGTGGTTTCATTGCAAAAGATAGGCAACACCCATGTATAAATAAACAAACTCTATAAAAAAATATTGTTGAAAAAAAATATCCTTGCAAAATATAGAAAGAGGGCAAAAAAATAATGAGGAAATTAAGGTTTCCAATACTTATAGTAACTATGAAACCGTTTTTTGGTCTGAGAATGCACTGAAAATTGTTTGAATACAATAGGGGAAAAATTAAGATGATTAATATAATGAAGTCATATACCTGGAATTTCTCCTTTGAAGATTTCTATGTGATTTACAGTAATCCCTTTCGAATTTGGCTCTTAAAAAAAATCCACCCACTCTAAACTCTTTGTTGATAACTCTTTGTTGCACAAATCTCCCTTCTAAATTTTGGCAAAAAAATAAAAGAATGAATAGGGTTTTCATTTATAAACACAAAAATTGAAATTCTCGCTCATTTTGTCACTGTATATTTCGATGCATTGATGATAAGTGCACGCTGGTTTTTTTTTTAACTTACATTTATGGTGTGTTATACAATGAGTAGCGCATTGACGCGGTGTGTACATATAACGCACCAATTTATTTTTCGCAATAAATTTCAACGCATTGATAGTACGAGCACATTATTTTTTTAACTTGCTTCAGTCAGTGCATTATATAATTAGAAACGCACCAATGCAATGTGTAACTAATAACACATCATAAAACAGTTTAATTTACAAATTGCAATTGCAAACATCTGTATTTAAATTTTGCGGAGGTTTTGCTTTCTGGAGGCAATAATGGAGGTCGGTCTTTGGTGCTTCTCTCAATTAAATGCACTAGTGCATTTGGTTTATCCATATGCATTGATGTGTCTTTATATGATTAAGTGCAACGTTAAAATATAAAAGTTATTCGAAATTTTATTTGAAGTTAGATTGTTCTATGCTTCCCAAGATGACGGTTTTGGTTCAAATGTGGGAAAAAATGAATTATAATATCAAATGGCCAATTATTTGAATTGATCATTCCATATTGTTGGGAGTCCTTCAAGTTCTCTCACATCAATTGCAGTACGTTTAAATTTTATTTATAATTCATTTATTTCATTGAATTTATGTTATGTATGTAGGTGTAGTTCAATAATTGTTTATTGAATTTTGCAGGATCAAGATTCGGAATCGAGTTCAAATGCTCAAGATATTCCAGTAGTACCAAAATTCTGCAAGCTCTTGTAAGGAGAAAGATACCACAAACAGATGTTTGATGAAAATGGACAACTACTTTACCCTACCAATTGTATCATGCAATCTTCCAGRAACCATCCTGGGTGATTGGAAAATCCTTARATACCAATCTTAATCTTTAAAACCCCATTTTAGCATCTAACTTTATTCAGAATAATCATTGATCGTATTGAKGTGATTCGCAAAAAAATGATGATGTGTTTATYATCCAAAATCTCATAAAATGATGATTAATTTGAAGAATTATGAGATAACACAACAAAAAATAAAAGAACTCAAATAAACAATATTTGATGACATATTTTACTTCATCTCTWAGTTCCCTTTAAACTAATGAGATTGCTTCTCATAATCTCAAAATGTCAAATTACAATACAAAATGGACTTACAAAGTTRAATTTGAAGTCACTCTCYGATTTTGTTGCTTAAACTCAAATMTAGTGTTTACCATTGAATTCCTTGCGAAAATATGAGAAAAAAAGTCAACCATATTCGAAACTGGCTCAATTTTACCTTCTTTATATGTCAAACGATGCACTATGATGCTCATTTATGGCAATCTGGACTAAGACTTTCAAAAACAACATCTTAGCACAAAAATAACATCACCATCATGCTCCTCTTGAGAAAACGAGAAAAATGAGTATAAACATGCCTATGTGTGGACATGGTACCTCATGACATGCAAATCTATGCAACACAAACTAAGCTTCTCTTGGAATGCACTTCAAGACACTTCGTATTGTACCTCGGCTTCGAGATCCATGCAACCTCAAGATATGTGTATGTCTCAGGATAAGTGTCCCACCTTAGAATTTGTGTCAACATCATAGTTAAATAGGGCATGAGCCCTTAACCGTCATCCAAAACCAAAGGAAAACATTAAATGTTTGTTTGTAGAATCCCATAACATGTGGCACCCTTGGAGTAATGGTGAGAGCATTAGCATATTGCCTGGAAATTCATGGGGTTGAACCCCGTTGACCTTGCCATATGTTACAGTGTTTTGTTGCAACTTTCAAACCATATGTTAGAAGGGTTATCATATAGTTTGTTGGTTTTGTTTAGCACCCTCACGCTATGAGATACAATTACAGTGGATACCACATATACGAGGGGTCAAGGGCTTATCCCTTGGCCCTTTTTTCGGTCATTATAACTTTACAACGACTTTAAATATAAGTGGCAAGCGCATGGTGTAATGGTAAGATCGATGGGTGTTAGGCGGGAGACCCAGGTTCAATCCTCCGAACTCCCAACCAAAATTTTAAATAAACTCATCCGTAGTAGGCCAATGGGAGGATGCCATGTGGCGAGCTCTCATTATTCCATCATTGCCACATGTCAATATATAATTGGACCACCTATGTTGTACGAAAGCCATGTCACCATGCCCAATCAGATGTACAGTGTGCCACATAGCGCTTCATGGTATTGCCACGTCCACACCGTACAGATGTACGGTCATGCCACATGTCACCCTTTCAATGGTGACACATGTCACCTTTGATCATTTTGACTTTTTGCCATGTTTTACCTGAACTTTGACCAACCATAACTTTTGCATACGAACTCCGTTTGAGGCAATTTTTTTGTCATTGGAAAGTTGTCACCAAGCTCCATGCAATGAAGTAGTTTTCGATAACATTTGAGACAGTCAAATTTTGAGCATTTTTAGATCCTCTTAGACCTTTGTGAGCATTTTGGATCTTCCTAAACCTCTATGAGCGTTCTGGATCCTCTTAGACCTCTGTGAGCATTTTGGATCTTCCTAAACCTCTGTGAGYGTTCTGGATCCTYCTGGATCACACCTTCCCACTAAAGAACTTTTGGTCCTCCAAAAGTATGAATGTTTCAACAACTTACTGATGATAACTCTTATTCACTCTTCCACCTTATTAAAATGCTCTTATTCAATAACTTAAYGATTATGAAGMTACTTCACTCTTCCACYTTGCTAAATATTCTAGGACTAATTCTTAATCTTGGATCTTGGATCTTGGATACTAGATCAGTGTATTTATGTCTACTTTTGAAATATAGCTCTAACTCTGGCTCTTTTACAAATGACACTAGTTCAAATCTAGTTTTGGTTATGGCTCATGGATTCCTTCACAACAAAAATCTGCTCATTGAATCTCTACAATATCTGAATCTAAATCATGTACTCAACATCCACTCTCATCTCCTTATTTACTAAAGATAGTCTATCTTAGCCATCATGAAACCAATTTGAATGTTTATCTATGTTTCATTGTTCCTATATTGTTGATGTATCTGTAGAAGTCTGTGAATGAATTCCCTGTTCATTTCATCTCTCCTACCCTGAAAGCAACTCTAAACATATGTCTTCCACAAACATATGTATTATTTGACTTACTTCTGCTCAAGGTATACATCTACACGAACATGCCATAATATCTTGGAGATGCTATAGCAATAACATACATCTTTACAAGTATATGCCTCTTATCTTTACAAAGAAAATTCTTTACCAACTCTAGGAAGATTTACATTACTTCGATGCTCTTCCCACTTTCGATCTACATGCTCCAATGGTTTGCATCCTTTTGTTCCTTCGCCTTCAGTACTTCAAAATAAGAATGTTAACTTAGACAATTCAATCCATACGTAGTCCTTAGCTGACAATAAGTTAAATATATTTGTCTACATTGTTGTCGAAAGGCTTAGAAATCTCTATAACATTACTCTCACTCTATAATGAAGTGGCTATATAGAAACCTTTACAAGATTCCTCTCACTTTAAACAATGTACTAGGTGGCTATATAGAAATCTTACAAGACTCCTCTCACTCTTAACATTCTCTGAGGAGTGGCTTACAAGCCTTCTAATACAACAATAGAAAAATACTTAGAAGGTATCTACATATGCATATTAAATTGTAATTTACAAATATAAATATTACAATGAAATCTTTTATGATAGATGGTTTATTCATGGACTCATCCTTCCCTTAGTACTAGAGGGAGTCTCACATCTTCCTATCTCTAACAATGCTTCTGATATTGATGTTGAATCTGACATTGAATCTAACACAAAATCTGATGTTGAATCCAAGAAATCATTAGACAAGATTATAAGTCTTCCTAGTAACCTATATAATCTCTCCTTGCGAACACCAAACACTATTGTTGTGTCTTGAGTAGCTTCCCTTGAATACACAAGTACCTGGCCATTCTGGAATGCAACTACATATCCTTCATCTTCAAAAGTTACGACTAAGAGTAGGTTTACTTTTAAATATGGAACATAAATCATATGTTCTATTCCCAGAAATCCTCCTGACTCAAGTTGGAATCTTACATATCTAAACCATCTTATTGCTTGTGTGGTGTTAGTTCAAGATCCTACATATCAATCTGTGTCGATCTCTGAGAAATTTAGGAATATTGATCTCATCCCAGTCATGTGATGAGATGAGCCACTATCCATGAACCATTCCTCGATGTCTTCGTATGTCACTTTGTTAAGACCAGCCATTAGGAAGTATTCTTTCTCAAATCTTTCAACAAGACTATTAACTTCGCTTGGGGTTGTTGCTTGTCTTCTTTCAAGTGTTTTTACATCTTTCTGGTCCTGCTTCTGACATAAGTGTGGATAAAGTATCCAACACTACTCGATCTGATGTCCACTCTTACCACAATAAGAGTAGAATGTCTTGTTCCCATCTTGGAACCATGATCCCTTCTTGTCATTCCCCCTTTTCCTTTGTTTTGAGAAATGACCTTTACCTTTAGCCTTCTTCTTGGATGGATTTTCTTGCACATATTGTCTTATTTGGAATTTCTCCATATTATGGTTACTATTTCCACAATGATCTAGGAGGATCTCCACACAAGAATTCATTACTTTGCACACCATGGAGAACATCATTAAAATGATAATTGATTATAGGTGACAAAGTTTAAAAGGAATGTTTAATGCTTCATATTATAAAAATGTTTAATATTTTTAAGCATAATGTGCTCATGTATTTTTCATTTAATTTGTAAAAAGGAAATTAAAATTAAGTGTGAGAATGCACCTCACAATTAATTTCCTAGTTTTAAGGGGAAATTAGTTTTGTGTGAGAATCCACCTCACAAATTAGTTTCCTAATTTTCAGAATAAGTTGGGAGTCTCATGAGTTGGTTTGAGATTCTTTCTCACTTTATCACAAGTGGTTTCCTAGTCTCAAGGGGAAGTTAAGGTTGGTTGAGATGCTTTCTCATTTTTGACCTTGAGTTGTTATTAGATCCTAAAATTGTGGATCTTGTCTCCTTGAATTATGGAGAGAGGGGAACTATATAAATTCCTTATGTAAGCTTTGTGAGGGGAGGCCCATTGGAGAGAGAGCTTTTCATTGAGTGAAATGTAGTCCTTCCGGTGTTTGAAGAAATGTCACTTATGTGAGAGCCTTAAGTTCTTTGTGTAAGAGAAGGTTACTCTAGGTTTCATCCCTGTAAGGAGCATGTACTACATTTTATGAGAAGGTTTCAACCCTGCTAAAGGAAGTATAATAAAGTGATTCATATTCCAAGGGGATCCGAAGATGTAGCCAACATAATTTGGTGAACTTCGTTAACACATTGGTGTCA
>JASDQU010949397.1:14771-30222 GCA_032191745.1 Picea mariana | reverse complement strand
GTCCCGCTACCATTATATCCTTGCTTTTTCACTCAATCAACTTGTAGAATGAAAATAACAAAAATTAAGGCATTAGTGTCCTCTTCTTTCCTTGAATGTGGATATGTAATTGCATTCTATTTCCCTTTTTATAGATAATTGCATACTCATAACCTAACATCTTCGTGACCCATTTTTGTTGCTCTTATGGAAATAATATTGTTCTAATAAGTAGTTGAGAATACCGTGATTTGTTTTTACCTTGAAGTGTTTTTCTATTGGTAAGGGTGCCATTAATCAAGTGCATGCAACATGGCCAACATTTCCTTCTCATAAATGAGTATGAGTAAGTTCTTTCCTTTAAGTTGGTGGCTTTCATAGGAAAGGGGCCTTCCTTATTCCATTAAAATTGCTCCAATGCCATGCCCCGAAGTATCATACTCCACAATAACAGTTTTCATGAAGTTAGGCATGGCCTAGACAAGAGTTTTACACATGGCCTCCTTAAGTTTATCAAAATATTAGGTTGCCTCTTGAGTCCAAGAAACAATATCCTTTTTTCAGTAATGATGTTAGAGGTGATGTTATTTTACCATAGTTATTGACAAACTTACAAGAATATCCCATCAATCCTAAGAATCCCCTAAGGTTTTTCAACGTTTTGGAATTGGCCATTCCATCATAGCTTTAATTTTGTTAGGATCTACCTTGACAACCTTATGAGATACAATATGGCCCAAATATTCCACTTCTTGAACCCGAATGCACACTTAGAAGGAATTACATATAATTGTTGCTCCTTCGATATTTGTAAGACCATATCAAAGTGTTGTACATGCTCTTCCCAAGATTTATAGTAGATTAGTATATCATTAAAAATAACCAACATAATTTTTTTGAGGAAGGCCTTGAAAACGGAATTCATCAAGCTTGGAAATGTGGAAGGTGCATTAGTAAGCCCAAAGGGCATCACCAAAAACTCAAATGACATTGATGTGTTCTCAAGGTTGTTTTGGGGATGTATTCTCCCCACATACTAATACGAGGATATCTGGAATGAAGATACACCTTTGTAAAGTAAACCAATCCCTATAATTCATATAGTAATTCAACAACATCAGGAATACGAAATTTATATTTAATAATTATCTAGTTGAGTTCTTTATAATATGAACACATAGGCCATGCAAAATCATTTTTGTAAGCCATCGTCACCAGTGAAGAGAAAGTACTTTATCTAGGTTGAATGATGCCAACATCTAGTGTTTCTTGAACAATATGCTCAATCTCACTTTTATAAGCATAGTGGTATATGTAAGGTTGGATGTTAGGAGGAAGGCTCCATGTGATGAGTTTAATACGATGATCATGATCTCGAGTAAGAGGAAGACTTTGGGCATGTCAACAAAATACCTTGGAATGATTATTGATAACTCTTTCAAGATCACAGGGCATAAAGGGATTAGATATTTGAACATCTTGTGAGCACAATTGTGTAATTACACCATGGTGTCACTTTTTAAAGACTTTTGTCATGTTGTTAGAGATTATCACTTTAGATTGTTTCCCTTGCATACCTCTTAAGTTTAATTCCCTTGCCTTCTGACAAAATCTTATGATTTTTTTTGAAAATCATTGTTCCCAGTGGTTGCAACCATTGGATCCCTAAGACAACATAATAATCACCCATTTGGACTGCAATCATTAAGCTATCCAATAAATAATATCTCACAGTGAGCATAATACTATGGCACTTCCCTTAACAATTTATGGTACCTCCGTTTGCAAACATTACTTGGAACTCTAGTGCTGGATATATAAAGTAATTAAGAAGTTTTCTTAATTTGTGGCTAATGAAGTAATAGGTACTACCATAATCAACCAACATTGTTACCCTTTTATCTTGATATATCCTTCTATCTTGAGAACTTGAGGAGTGCTAATATCAACCAAAACATGACAATATATGGTTGGAGTAGTCTTGTATGGTTTTGGATATTGAGATGGTTCCAACTCTTGTTCTTCTTCCTCTTCACAATCTATGTAGAGTAATTTATTTTGACCACACTTTTCCCTTTACTATACTTTCCATCACAATGGAAACATAGTCCCTTTGCTCTTGTTTCATCCAATTGTTGAGTTGTTAATCGCGTAGGTTGAGCTAGATTAGGAGTGGTAACATTTCCCTCCCTCTAGGTGTTGGTGGAAATCCTTTTGGTGGCCATATTTTTATTTTCAACTCTATTTTCCACACTAAAAGCCTTATCCAAGGAATCAGGATCCAAGGGACATGCTTTATGTTGAATTCCCTATGAATGCTCTCCTTTAAACTACCTACAAAGAGACCTAATAATTTATCCTCGAAAAGGTCCTTTACTCTAAGACTCAACTTAAATGAAACTATTGAATGTGCTTTATGGTTAGACATCTCTACTTGATATTTGTTATTTGGCTAAAGAAGGTATTGCTTATACTATCTCCATAATACTATATCAATTAATCCATAAAAACCAATCAAGAGACATTAGAGTGCTTTTTACATTCATAAAGTGAACAATACAACACAAATTGATCATGATATAAACATGAGGATGCAATAATTACCATTTCGTAGTTGACACCTATGTAGATCAAAGAATTGATCCATACAGAATATACAAGTCGTGGGATCATTACCATCAAACTTCCTCGTATCAATCTTGGGAATGGAGTAGTTCCTCGTTCCAAAGTTGAAACTATGAATATGTGGATCTTAGAGTGGTGAATGATCCAATGTATGGGACTCAATCCTCTTACTCTCCAAATGTGTTAAAATATTCTCCACATGTGATTGGGACTCGATCCTCTTGTTCTCCTTATCCTCTTCTCGAGGAAGGGAAATTTAGGAAAATGATACTTCTTAGCTCCTTCATGAGGCCCCCCTTCACGTCATTGAGAACATATTTGTCTTCCATCTCTTTGAGATCATATTTTATTGCCATGTCTGACTTGATATCATCTTTAAAACTTTAAAATTCTATTTTAGTTACCATATTTGGGATGTCCACCTTTCTTACCATTGTAGTTTCCATACTCTTCATTCTCTCTTCCAACTTGGATGCCTTAAATTCCACCTATCCATTCTCTTATTGTGTCATGGATGAGCCTTCATAACTCTTTATAGGATTCACATTTTTCTTATTATGTTTAGACATGACGTGCTTAAGGTTTTGCAAGGTTTGTCCTACTAGTCAACCTTGAGCTTGTTATAACTTCACCAAATCTAGTCCTCAATGAATAATTTTTTTATAGGTTGTACTATGAAATTATTCACCACGCTCCCACTAATCCCATGCAATTTGGATATTTCAAGGGAAACTTATGGTGATATTACCAAAACATGTTATTTTTTCTTTATTTTAGGATAAAGAGCTTGTACAGACTGTAACTTCATCAATATTCCCTCAAGATATATGAAATTTGGACATGAAAAACCTTGGTATACCTTGTATGCAATTCCATTAGTATAAATCAATTTGGAGACCACAGTCTTTAGATACGATTGTCTTACCAAACTACCTATTTAATCCTAGTTTGAGGACTAAACAAAAAAAAGCCTAACTTGCATAGCTTATAACTCTAAAATATAGTCAATTTGGTCTAGATTGTGTGGTTGTGGGATGGAGTGTTATCCTCCCCACCCAATTTCTATTCCCGTTAATGACATGTTGAGCTCATTATGAGTAAATTGTTGGAATGACTTCAAGCCTTGTTGTTTATATGGCATTGTCCAATGAAGAATCTAGGGTTTACCCTAGGTACCATCCTTGAAATGAGGGGAAGTACCCGAGGTTTTTCCCCAGGAGTTGTTACCTGGATAAAAAAACTCCTAAAATATAGTGAACCAGATGCTAAATTTTTTACTCAATGTACTTCATTATGTCCTCTATCAACCCTAGAAATTTCACTAGATTCAAATGATCCAAAAAAAATTAGAGCTAAAATGGCAATATGGCTTGTTTGAAGGAGCCAAACCAAGGATCCTTCGCTTTGATACTAAATGTGGTGAGAAAATAGAAAAATAAACACAAAAAATACCCAATTCAGCAATGCCATGCCTAAATCAAGTGAAAGAGTGAAGAACAATAAGCCTATTTGAGGGGCCAACCTCCTTTTACAAAATATCAAATGCACAAGATAAGATGATTATTCACATGAGTCTCCTTAAGTATATATATGAGACACATGGGGACATAATGAAATAATAGCAAGATGACACAACTATAATTAATGTAAATATAATGAATGATGGTTATGGTTGGGGGCTCAACACTAAGAGATGAATCACTCTCCTAGCTTGATGAAAACACTTTTGGAGCAACCTAAAAGTTAACACTCCCTCTTTGTGAGAAATATGTTTTTTGTAACACAAATCATCTCTCTTTGAATCTCTAGTGTACCAGTAGCCTATAAACCTTATGCCTCCACAAATCTAGAAGAGTAATCCATCATGAAATCTCTCAATACTTGCTCTTCATGTAGCAACTCACATCCATGAGAATCTCTCCCACATGTATAAGTGCACACAACTTCATCATCCAATCAATCACTGCTAAAAAAGGCATGTCTAAACTCCTAACAATATGCAACTCAACCTCTTGATGGTGAACATGCAAGTATAACAAGGGTTGAGTAACCTAGAAAACTAGCAATCCCTCTTTACGAGGAATGTATACACCATCAAACCAAACTACTCCCTCTTCATCTCGAACTTCCCCTTTTCCAGGGGCACCAAAATAACATTGAACTCCTATGAAACTACAAGAACATTACCCCAAACCATTGTTCCTTTTGAACTCTAACATCTATTTGGTAAAAGGAAGACATTAACAACAGTTTGCCAAACTCCAACATCCTTGAACTGAACTTCAAGGGACAAAATTTTCAAACACTACATCATGAGTTGTTTATTATTTCCTACAAAGGTAATCATATCTCCATACAAGATCAAGACAAGTGGATCATATCCATCAAAATAATAAAGATAACAATCTGTACAAATCTCATCAATCCTAAAATAGCAAGCTTGTGGTAAATGTAACAACCCACACAATTTTATCATCAAATTGTGAACATGGTATCTCACCCATGAACCTCAAAACCCCTGGAAATTGAAGCAAAGGCCTCAACAAGGTCAATTCACTCTTTTTGGGAGAATCCTTTGGCATCTGGAGCAAGATTCCCATCAATTTCAACTCCATCTTCTCAATAGGATCCAACAACCCTATCATAGTACTCTTTGATACTCTCAACTGCTACAAGCTTGGAATCGATCATCGATTCAATAATAAGTTTTTATCCTCTCTCCAAAGGGATGAATTTGGAATCTCTCTTCAATCTATCACAATCACTAAGACCCAACATTTTTTCCATTCTTATAATCCCTTGGATCACAACTTAACCAAAATATATCAACCAATAAATAAAAACTATCACAGGTATAAAACAACCCCCCATGGGCACCAAAAGTCGACAATATATCAAACATTTGGCTAGCCTATTAGATGAATCAAATATACTCTAATCACTAGCATATAGAGAAAGAAATCAACCACCTATCATAGGTCCTCTCGGGCATCATGCTCATTGAAAAATAAATCAACAAACCAACCAACAAACAAAATTAGATCAATCACCAATCCCATGTGAAAACACCACTCCAATCCTCAGAGTAACTAGGATTGTAACAACCCAACAAACTCTTAAAGAGTTCAAGTGATTTTGAAAAGCACATTAGGGTTCCACACCTAACAACCTATCATTGGTCAAGCACCTCTCCCAGGGATAAAAGAACTAAAATATCCAACTCCCTCTTCACCAAGAGAGTAATCTCAATCAAATAAGCTCTAATACCATGTAAAAATTTTAAAAATTGCACTTTAAAACACTCATGGAATTGCACCTTGAGTTTTGCCATATCCATTTCATATGAACTTTCAACCTTATTGACAAATCTAAAATATAAGTCACAACATTTTATATTTGACTTTGTCCAACCAAATTCACTATTCATGCAAAGAAAAAAACACTGAAACAATGCACATGAACGAGAGAAACTCCATAGCCCCAAAGACACAATCCCCTTCATAAAGTAGATCTAGAAATTAATTTAAAACAATGCACTTATTACAACCCTAAATTTTCCCCTTTAGTTCTTCTTAACTTGTTAAATCACTTAACAAATCTACTAAATTTTCTTGATAAATTGACATACCAAACATCCATAGAAACTACTCATTAATTTTTCATGACAAATCAACATACAAAACATCCATAGAAACTACTCATTAACATGAGAGACAAAAGTATGATTTTTAGAGTTGCAATGCACAATATTCGGACAAGAAAGATACACTTCACATTATACCATAATGAAGATGCAAGTACATACCATTAGCTCAACAAAAGTTGGTACAACATGTTCTATCCATGTATCACAAACTAGGACACTCCAACGCTATCCAAACCCTAGCTAGAACATCCACCATCAACAATAAACCGTAGCAACAAACATGACCTAGCAAGGCATTACACCAAGCTACTCATATCCACTCCCAAGTCTCAAAAACAAGCTAACATCAACACCAACAAGTCCACTCTTGATCTCCCACTTGCATCACAAAATGTTTACAGGATATTCTCCAAGATTACATCACACAAGCTCTCCAATCCAAGTTATCCAAGTCTTCTCTAGGGTTTATTTTCCCATTAACCCTAAGTCCGCCTCACACAATGACTCCAACCCTAGCGCTCCAAGTCTCCTCTATTGTTTTTCTCTCACAAACTCTAGCACCTTTCTTCCTTGCATCAACACAAGTACATAAAATCCAAGATAAGGACAACGACACCCATCAATATATGTCTCACTTGGTACATCATCACAACAATATGACCAACTAACTAATTCAAGCATGGACTCTCACGAAGATCTAAATCCTCCAAGAAAATCATCACAATAAAGCTCTAGGTCTTCTTCACTCTTTTAGAGCTCATGGCTTCCTCTAAGGTTTACATCACATAAACCCTAGGCCTTCTTACATCACATAAGTAAAAATGTTCTAAGACAAAGCATAGCACCAATGTTCCAATCTTCTTATCCATCCTAGGATTTGTATCCCACAAACCGTAGGTCTTATTCTCTTTCATCACACAAACACTAAGATCTCTAGACAATTTTACAATGGAATATCAAGAGTATGTCAACATATGCTTCAAGTCTTCTTCAAGCCAAGAATCACAAAAAGATCCAACACTCTTCTACTCCTCTAGGGCTCCATGTTCTTTCTTTAGGGTTTACATTACACAAAACCTAGGTCTTATTCTCTTACATCATACAAGTGCTAAGACACAAGATAATCCCTAACAATACATCCATCTTCATATCTTCTTTAGAGTTTACATAAAAAACCCCAGGTCTTCCTCTCTTGCATCATACAAGCACCAAGACCTCTCGAAGACAATCACAAAGATAATATAATAAGTACATAACATATAAAGACACTCTCCTCTTTTTATATATAATAAGGAGGAGATGCCACCGATAGTAAAGTGCACTAAGTTGACAAGCAACCTAATCTAATCCACAAGATAATGTCTCCAACTAAAGCACTCCATATCCAAGGTGTACATGTCATGAGGTCATCCCTAAAGTGGTGTGCTCTCAAAGCATGGGCTCCACATGTAAAGTGCTCCTCATCAAAAGGCACCTCACTCTTTAAGACACACATCCAATGCTCCAACGCTCTTGCTCAACATATTTGTCCTGGGTCCACAACCAACTCTAAGTAGTGTGCCCTTAACCCAAGTGTCCTTAATCCAAACATCATCCTCCTAGAGTGTGTTGCACGATTTCAATGCTCCTAAAACCAAGCACCCTTCCTCCTAGTGCCTAGCACTCCTCATCAAGATAGGTCCACACCCCATGTCAAGCAATCATCATCCTCAACATGCACACCACATAAAAAGTATCAGTGACACATAAGATAACCACCTCTTCTAGAAGTATGCCACACCAAGTCCAAGGTCAAGCATCCACCTAAGTAATCTCTCCAAATGTTCATCAAACATAAAGAAGGTTCTAGGAGACCAAGCACTCTCCTAACTTGGTGAAAACACTTTTGGAGAAACCCAAAAGCTAACAAAAACCTCCTAAACTTTGTCTAATATTAATTTAAAATGGAAGTTCTTCCTCTTGATATTTAAATATACCATAAACATCTTTATATTAGCAAATTCCTCTTTTAGTTGGGACTATTCATGAAGAATATCATGAACCATGTTTCTGAGATTTGACTTAGTGCTAAAACAAGAAGGTTGGCCAGTCTCATTTACATGATAAACACGATTTTAAAGATAAAACTGATTAAATATGTTAGGATTATTCATCATATCAACGATCAATTCTATTATAAAGAACACCAATGTACGTTGTTGAATCTTATTGAAAGCACAAGAGAAAGGAGGGATACAATCTCATTATAAAAAATCCTAGTTGACAACTTAGTAGCACTCAACTCAAAGCTTGTTTTAAAGGAACTATTTGTATGGACAAAGTTATGAAATCAAGTAATCAATGCATCTATTTTATATCAATGGGAATTACATTTTTGTTATTGTCTTTTTATATTCCTAACATGAATGTCTAGTATAGCTTATTATGTTGTAATATAAAATTGAAAAACAAGATACCAATCCTAAGTATTTAAAGGGTCTTTGTCGCAAAACAATATGATTCATCATTTTCATTATTTGCTAAAGGAGCTCCTCCCTATGTGCTTCCTAACTCCATTTTATTATTATGAAAAACTGATTTTCTGGAGGATGCCACTTAGAATGCTTTTTTTGCAAACTAACTCATATACTAGCAAAATATGCCACACTCATTAGTAAGATTAGAAAAAGTACTAACATCATGCATAAGATAGCTCCTCTAACTAATGCTTGTTAGGATATTTAGACACTTAGGAGTTAGTTAAGATCTACTTGATCTAATGTGTCATTAGGTAAATGTGTGTTTCTTTAGTATGCATTTGTAGTTAGGAAATCCGACAGTCACGATATGTTCCCGACATAGAGTGATCCGATGGTTCATATTCTCCTCGATCTTAACGGCCATTGATTCGTGACTTAACACCCAATTGGTCCATGATCTCTATTTAAAGAGCATTGAGGGTCATTTGCCGATGATCGATTGTGAGAAACTCTATTGTAAAATATCTCTGTAATCTTTTTCTTTTGCATTAATAAACTGCTCCAAGTGGCCGCGTTGGCTGGGGCCGTGGATGTTTCCCCATAGGGGTTTCACCATGTCAAAACATCAGTGTGTTGATCTTTGATCTGATTGTGTGAGTGGTTACTAAAGGTGTTCATCTTATGTTGGAATAATTGTGTTTTCGAACATGGTATCAGAACTTGTTTGAAGACCCGCTCCTGTTGTAGATCAAGATCGTGAAGTCGAGTTGCCTCATCTCCATTTTCTGCCATTTCCATACATTTCTGGGCTAAGAGGACTGTTCCATTGCGTTTGGAGCACTCCTTTCAGTCATGAACATTTTTCGTTTCACTCGAAAATGTTTTCGTTTTCCTAAGATACGACCATTCAGTCAGATCTGGAGGTATAAAGCCTGAATACGCCATTTTTAATTTTTTGCAGAGTATTATTTTGGTTTTATATTATTTATTTCTGGGTTTCTACTCTTTTAGATCTACTTATTCTCTTTTCCCCGTGCCCTGTGCGATCTCAACAAATCAGAAATAGATAGGAAAATGTGCATTTTCCGGGTAAGCTAACTGAGATCTAACCCTTGTTGTCATCGAGAAGGGAAATTTTTTTCTTGTGTGAAAACAATCTTTTTTAGCACGCTCTCCAAGGCCGTCTTCAACAACAACAACAACACCCCCAATCCTCTTGCTAAACAATACAATATGTTTTACTAGACCATTTGGTTAAAAGTTTCCTTATTGTGAATGCAACTTTTCTTTTATAAAGTAACTTCATTGTAAAAGTGATCCCCCCTTCTTTTTATAAAAGTGGGTCACTTCATAAAACAACTTACACCATCACATGGTCCTTTGGTTACCGTTTATGCCCTTTTTTTAAAAAGGGCATAATTTTCACATTCGAAGTCAGTTTTCAGTGCTGTCTTTTTTTTTAAACTGACTAATTTTTCGAGATCTTTCCATCCAGATCATTAGTTTCAGTTTATAAATCCATATTATCTACATATTTAATATGGATTCTTCAAGTAATATTTTGCTTACCAACACCAACTACTTCCAATGGAAATCCCATATGGAGGATTTATTAAGAAGTAAAAGCTTGTATCGGATTACCTTGGGAAATGAAACATCACCCACTGATGCTGATAAGAAAGTCAAATGGGATAATAGGAATGCTGAAGCATGTGGATTAATCAGAATGTCCATCTCTCTTGATTTAAGGTTCCACCTTCAATCAATTGATAAACCCAAAGAAGCTTGGGAAAATATCGAATCTGTGTTTGGTAAACACAATATTATTCGAGCACAACAGTTAGAAAATCAAGTACTGACTTTAAGTCCAAGTGGTTTTTCTTGTATTGAAGACTATCTATCTAAGTTTAAAACACTCAAAACTTTATGTGAAGAATGTAAGATAAAGATAGAAGAAGATCGTTGCATCTATCTTATTCTTTCTAAGCTAGGTAGTGCATATTTTGTATTTGTATCTACCTTTTATGCCATGCAAGAGGCTCTAGGAGTAGCTTATCAAAAACCCACTCTTGAGAACTTTTGTGATGCCTTGATTAGAGAACAAGATAAGCTTGTACAACTTGGAGTGATCAACATTTCAGGTACCTCCAACAAAGCCTTAGTCATCCATCAGAAAGATAAACCCAAGAATCCCAAGAAGCAACATCCTCGCCACAACAACAAGCAACATAAGGGCCCTGAACTCACTCAACCGACTTCCGCTCCTAATAGTGATAAATGAGCAAAATATAATAATAAGAAGACTAACATACATTTCAACTTTTGTGATAAATATGGTCATGATGAGTCCAAATGTTTCAAGAAGATGGCAACTTTAGAAGCAATGACGAAGAAGCACAACATTAGTATTGATTCTAATTCTTCTTCTTCTTCACATGGACATGCACTTTCTGCTTTTGGTTTCTCCTTCAATACAACTTCTACTTCTTCTTCTGATGAGTGGCTTATTGATTCTGGAGCATCTTATCATATGGCTAAGGATAGAGACATATTTTCTGCTCTAAATTAATGTAACAATGAGAAAACATTTGTTGGTGATGATAGATCTCTGAGTGTTGAAGGATCTGGAACAGTTCAAGTAGAAAATGATCATTTCAATGATGTATCATGTGTTCCAAGTCTTTCTTGTAACCTTCTATTAGTATATCAAATCACTCCTTCAGGTGAAGGTAAAACCGTAGAGTTTTCACCTCACTAAGTTGTAATCAAGGATCTAAAAGATCCTAAGCATGTTCTTGCAACTAGAATTGTTGATGATATTACCAAGTTGTACAAGTTTGACAACTTTGGGTCATCATCCTTTTCATCGGTTTTTGTTGTTCATAGAGATGACTTGAGAAAACTTTGGCATGAGCGGTTTGGTCATCTAAACTATCGCTCATTGTAGCAACTATGTAATCAACAGATGGTGACTGGTCTTCCTCTTGTTTAATGCAGAGATGGTTTTTGTGCCGGTTGTGTTCTCAAAAAACATCATCGGGACAATTTTGACAAACGTGCCTCTTGGCACACCTTGGGCCCTTTGCAGCTTATTCATAGTGATTTGTGTGGTCCACTTTCTTCTCCTTCCTTTTCTGGGTGCAAGTATTTCTTAAATTTCATGGATGAGTTTTCCAGACGTACTTGGGTTTACTTCTTAAAACTTAAGAGCGAAGTTTTTGACAAGTTTTTGGCCTACAAGGCCCTTGTAGAAAAGCAATCTGGACATCAAATTCAAAGGTTAAGAACATATAATGGAGGCGAATATGTGAACAATAATTTTACAAGTTACTGCACTACACAGGGCATCCAAATGCAACACATTGTTCCATATACACCACAACAAAATGGTGTTGCTGAGAGAAAGAACCGCACATTCAAAGAAATGGCTAATTGTATGATCCAATCTAAGGGATTAAGTCTAAAGTATTGGGTGGAAGCCATCAACTATGCAAATTACATAGTAAATCACACTCCCACAAAGGCTCTTACAAATATAACATCGAAAGAAGCTTGGACCAAAATTAACCTAGATGTAAGTCACTTCCGTGTATTTGGCAGTGTATCATGGGCTCACATTCTTGATGAGAAAAGGAAAGCATTGCAACCTAAAAGTGAGAAGTGTATATTTGTTGGTTATTATAAAGATGCAACATTGTAATGAAATTATTCTTAGAAGAGATGTTAAATTTGATGAAAATCTCTTGGCCTGCGAGCCTAATTCAACGTTTGTTCCTTCTTCTATTCTGGTTTCTTCTTTAGATATGACAGTGAGAATGAAAATCCACCTCCTCCTTCTCACCTTCCTCTAGATGAGTCCTTTGAACTTGAACCAACACCAGCTCCAGCTCCATCGCTTCCTGGATGGGTCCGTTCAACACGAGAAGCAGCTGGTGATCTCGTCGGTGATCCCTCAGATCAACGTCGGACACGTTCATAGTTCCAACGAGCCTCTTCTCTTTTGGCTCAAGTTTCAGAGACTCATGATCCAGAGACATTTGCAGAAGCTTCAATTCATCCAGATTGGGATACACCAATGAATGAAGAGTACCATTCTTTAATGATGAACAATACTTGGGATCTTGTACCTCTTCCAAAAGGAAGAAAACTTGTCAGATGTAAATGGGTCTACATAACTAAGTATGCATCAGATGGAAGTGTTGAAAGACACAAGGCTCGATTAGTTTCCAAATGATTTTCCCAAGTTGAAGGAATTGACTATAATGAAACCTTTTCCGCTACAGCCAAAATGAATTCTATCCGCCTTGTTCTTGCCCTTGTTGCCTCACATAAATGGGAGGTCCATCAGATAGATGTTAAATCTGCCTTCTTGCATGGAGATTTGCAAGAAAAAATCTACATGGAACAACCTCATGGCTATGTCCATAATGACTCTAGCCTTGTTTGTCACCTTAAGAAATCTCTTTATGGTATTAAGCAAGCTCCCTGAGCTTGGTATGCCAAAATGGGCAACTTTCTTATTACCACTGGATTCTCTAGATGCCAATTTGATCCTAATGTCTATACCAACAAAGTAGGAAGCGATCTCATAATCCTTGTCCTTTATGTTGATGACCTTATCCTTACTGGTAGTGACTCAAAACTCTTAAACCATGTGAAAAATAGCCTTAAAAAGAAATTTGAAATGACAGACTTAGGTTTTTTGCACTTTTCCTTGGCCTCCAAGTTGTGCAAACCAATGAAGGAATTTTTTTTTCCCAATCTAAGTATGCTTGTGACCTTCTTCATCTCTTTCACATGGACGATTGTAAACGATCCCCTTCTCCCTTCCAGTCTGGAGTCAATCTTGTTGCCACTTGTACTTCTCTCGAAGTTGATGCCACCTTGTACCGTTAGTTAGTTGGTAGCCTCTTATACTTGACTCATACCCGTCCTGATATTTCCTTTGCTGTTGGTATTGTTGCCCAGTATATGCAAACACCCCATGAAATCCATTGGAAATCAACTAAAAGGATACTTCACTATGTCCGTGGTATAGTTCAGTTCAGAATACATTATAGTTTAGGGGGGACTCCTTTATTGGTTGGTTTCACTGATTCAGATTGGGTCGACGACCTTGATGATCAGAAGTCTACTGCAGGTTATGTTTTCAACCTTGGTTCAGGACCTGTCACTTGGGCCTGTAAGAAACAACATGCTATTGCACTTTCTTCAACATAAGTAGAGTACCGAGCAACGGTAAATGCAAGTCAGAAAGCCTTATGGATGTGAAATATTCTTTCAGAGTTTGGATTCCAGCAACAACATCCGACCAACATTTGGTGTGACAGTTAGAGTGCCATCAAGATCACCAAAGACCCAGTTCAACAACAACGCATCAAACACATCAAGCCACACATGCACTTCATTAGAAAGCTCATTCATGATCAAGTTATTGAAGTGCTCTTTTGCCCTACAAAAGATCAAGTTGCATACATTTTCACAAAGTCTCTTACAGAAGCGAAGTTTTCCAAACTTTGATCTATGTTAGGAGTTCATGAAGTTTTCATTAAGGGGGGATAGGCTCTAATGCCTCCTTCCTTCTCCTATTGTGTCACTATTGTAAATCCATCAATCCTATGCCAAGTTGTTCTTAAGTGGGGATGTTAGGATATTTAGACACTTAGGAGTTAGTTAAGATCTACTTGGTGTAATGTGTCGTTAGGTAAAAGTGCGTTTCTTAGTGTGTTTCTTTAATATTCATTTGTAGTTAGGAAATCCAATGATCACGATATGTTCTCGACAAAGAGTGATCCGGCGGTTCATATTCTCCTCGATCTTAACGACCATTGATCCGAGGCTTAACACCCGATTGGTCCATGATCTCTATTTAAAGAGAATCGAGGGTCATGTTTCGATGATCGATTGTGAGAAGCTCTCTTGTAAAATCTCTCTGTAAACTTTTTCTTTTGCATTAATAAACTGCTCCAAGTGGCCGCGTTGGTTGGGATTGTGGATGCTTCTTCGTACGGGTTTTACCATGTCAAAACATTGGTGTGTTGATCTTTGATCTAGTTGTGTGAGTGATTACTGAAGGTGTTTGTCCTCTGTTGAAATACCTGTGTTGTTGAACAATGCTATCTCTCATATTCTTAGAGGGTAGAGAGAGAAGATAATTTGCTTCTTCTTCTTTTGAACATGCCAAAGATTTAAAATAGGGAAGAGGAAACTTGAGGACCCCTTTAATCCTTTGAATCAACTTCAAGGACATTAATTGTTTTAGAATGAGAATACATGATATGAATTTCAAGAAGCTAGAGACTAAGCTCCCTAGAAACAAGGTTAAACCAACTAACAAAGAAACACGACAAGAGGGAACATGCATATAGGAATAAGCATAACTAGTAACATATACATAAACAACCTTTTTGTTATGAATCCAAAAGTCAATTAAGAGAAGCACTATATATAGGTGGATAGAAATATACACTAGGATATTCTTTGAAAGAAATGTTGAAATGAGAAATAGAGAGATGCCGCAAGTGTATGAAGATAATTACTCCTAGAATATGGTAGTCGAAGCCATTGAAAATTGAAGCTATAACTCGTAGAGCTTGAATACAAATTCATAATAACATGACTGGCATAAAGCATCGTAGCCAAAACCACAATAGGACCTACATTTTTTTCATGAAAAAACATGTATATTTTGAAATCATAGCAAGAAAAAGCATCCATTTTTGGCTGCCCTCAATGATAAAAT